>CM077257.1:1811341-1821341 GCA_039654775.1 Spinibarbus caldwelli | reverse complement strand
TTTGTTTCCAGAAGCTTTACTTTCACTGTTTCTCAGCGGAGGAATGATCTTCATCTCACATCTTCTGAGGAGCATTTATTTCTTCATCTCTCAATCAGCATTGGATTGCATTGCATTATATGTTTGGATCATTTCAATCTCATCTTACTAAGCCATATTATTGGAGATATAGAGCGATGACTGATATTTAGATCATTTTATGTCAGTATCTGCTCTACTTTTATAAAAATCTCAAAGATTTACATCACAAGCATCAGAATTTCATCATAGAAATATCAGCATCTACAGCAAATTGCATATTTTTGCTCAGTTTGAGTCTCTGAATAAAATTGAGCTTCATATTCTCACTATATCAGAGCCATAAACGCTTAATGGGTCAAATATTTTGTCTTAAGATTCAATCAACTGTTCAGTTAAAAAAAAAAAAAAAAAAATCATTTTTCTGAGTATCATTTCATATGCGAGGCTTTAGGAATAAAGTAAAACACAACAGAAGTGATTCTGCTTCATGACCGTGTAAATGATGCTCATTTGTCCCACATGAGTTTACTGTGATTCAGGCTTTCAGATGAGCTCAGACATGAGCAAACGTCCAGCCTTCGTCTGGTTCAGTGTGTCATCACCAAATAAAATAGCAAAAATTATAACTGTTTTCAAACAGATCTCCCCAAACACTTCCCCCCAGGTCTGTCATTGGTCAGTTAAACACATAATCCCGCCCCAAACTCATGCCATTGGTCGAGCCAGAAGTTGATATGTGACCCGCTCAAACGCCACAAACAATTTAAAAATCTAAAAAAAAAAAAGACATTTCCACCATTCTTTGTATTAGAAATCTGACAGTCCACTGTCGATAAGCAGCGCAAATAGTTTCCTGTCATCATTCTGAAGTGCATTTACAACACGATTAGCAACACGTTGGCATTTATTAGTCACAGTATGACGAATGATTCAGATAGAGCCAATATAAAGAGAAAATGACAGCAGGGAACAACATTTACAGAACAAAAGATCACATATGAACATATAATGACAGATTTCAGAGCGCTGCATGCTGAGCCTTAATCAATCATTATTCATAGAAAAAAGATAGTTAAAAGCCTTATTTCATACAATTGTCCCATAGTGGGTGATAAAAGCTCTTAATGCTGCTGAGCTGAGCTTTATCTATCAATCACTCAGTCCTTAACGCTGAGAAGCATTCAGAGGACAACAGGCCTGAACAACCTTCACATTTCACCGATTTTTAAACTCGCTTCAACTTTCAAACAGAGCTTTGTTAAAGGGATATTTCACCCAAACACAGGTTTCAACTGTTTTGCTGATGTAAAGTCAGCGGGACCCAAAACAACACTGGATGCCATTCATTTTCACGGCATGGAAACAAAAAGACAGCATCTACTTTTGTACTGCAGAGCAGACGAGTAAATGATTCTGACTGAACTATCGCTCTGAGACAGCATCATGTTTGCTTTGAGAAATGTTTCTTTTTTCTCTCAGTCTCGGTTGATCTTTCAGTGTTTTATTGTCTTTGTGAACTCAGTATCAGTCACTAATGAAACCTTTTAATGGCCCAAGAGGGTTTTAATTTTGTATTTTTCATCAGTTCGGCTGGTGCATGATGGGAGAATCTCAATCACACACGGTCCTTCATTAAAGCACCAGGTTTCCCTCAGCTCTCCACTGTCTCTTGTGGGATATTTTACACATGAATGTGCATAAAACAGCGCTTGAGAAGCAGAGAAGTGATGCTTTTTTTTCTCTGTGTTATTATCATTCATCTCCACATTTGTTGTTCAGGTACATCTGCAGGTTCTGAACCTCTTGAACTCTGTAACGGTAAAATATGAATATGTAACAGACTTTCAGCAGATACTAAAATTCTAATCAGTATTACTTGAAGTTCAATTTAATCATATTTTGAAATGTTGTTATTATGAGACTGATTTGTATCATTTGATCAAAGAGGATAGAAAAAGTTAAACTAACTAAAAAAAAAGTTGATATTCACCCAATATTCAGATTTGGCATGAACAAACATTAATTTTTTAGTGGCCAATTATTAAATTAGTAATCAGCCACCCCAACAGAAATACTTGTCTATAAGTATGTTTTCACTCCATTAAATGTGACCTCAGAAAATTAAAGAATAGAACAGAAACATATTTACACAATTTTCAGTAAAAGCAAGCATTTTAATGTTGGTAATTAGGCACATGCAAACCAGCTGATTTTATATTTTTGATATGTGTAAAAAAACAAACTGTTGCTGTAGTAAAACCAGGGTTAATCTTATAGTTAATATGTTTTTTTTTTTTTTTTTTTACAAGAAGTACTACAACTTAACTAAGCTTAATATAACTGTGGTTAATATGGTTTTACATTTTAATTAAAATGGTTGCTTTATTATTATTGTTTTTATTATTATTAACAACAACAACAACAATAATAATAATAAATTCATTAAAGTAACCAAGATTAATACAAACTTTTTTTTTATTAAATATAATACAAATATCACATTTATTTATTTGTTTAAAATGCTCATTAAAGCATATCAGTATAAAAATACAAAATTTAAACCAAATTACAGCACCATTTGTAAATCTATACATATACAGACATACAATACACGATGATCAAATATTATTTATTAATCCTGATTTTAGTTTTAATGCCTAAACTATAAACATGGATCAACCATAGCTCAATAGCTTTATGTTTATTTTTTATGAAATTATTAATAAATGCATTTTTTATTTTAATTATATTAAAAATAATTTATTATACATTCTATTTTTATTATGCTATGCACAGCTAAATCTATCAAATAATGTTAGTTCAAGTTAATTATAAAGAGTTAAGTCACACAACCCTGAAAATGACTCTGACAGCATGACATAACTATGTAAATTCATTATGCTAATGAAGCTTTAGTGACACTGACCTTTTAAGTTAGTTATTTTAAGTTTCACTAATAAGTGGCAGATCACCGGTGCTGTAAGTGAGCCGCCGTGTTTCTACATAACCTATAAAGTGTTTTTATAGTGTGATAAATTAAAGCCATGATCAGTGCTGGTACTGGATGAATATGGTTCTCTAATGGCAATGATGTCAAACAGTGACAGCTGAAGCTTTAATTAGCAGCACAGAAGGTTTAGCCATCGTCGTCTGCGAGGGGAAGCTCACCTCTCAATGCAGCTCTTTGTTTGGCCTCTTCTTCACGTCTCTCTGAAGCACCGGCTCCGGTTTCAGCTCCGAGAGGATCTCAGAGGATCTGGAAGGCATTTCAAAGCACTGGCCGATGTATCGTCCACAGCGGCTCTCAGAAGAGCTTGTCTGCAGATGCAGTCAGATACAGCTGGCCGCACTCTCAACGGCAGCACTACTGCACATTTACTCCTTCCTGGAACATATTAGAGGAACACGTTAGTTATTAGAAGGATAAAAGACTGGAGATCAGCCTCTCAGCAAGACATATTGATATATATATACATACATATATAAATGTATATAGGACAACAACAAAATGACTGTGATAGAGGGACACTGATGTTTCATTGCATCCTTACTTTCAGGAAGAGTTCACCCAAAAAACAATGACATGAGGGTGATTAAATTTTCATTTTTAGCTGATTCAATAGCAAAACATTGGTCTAACAGCCTGTTTAAACCAACGACGATAACTACTAAGTTTTAATTATTAAACTGTTCTAATTCTATGAGAATATAGCAGTTTATTAATGAAAACTTAACACTTCTGTGCAGAGTTCACACCATAACAACAATAATGACACAGTGGAATTATATAGTTGGAATTGCTTTTCAGAGCAATTTTTGTCTAGATGATTAACGATAAAAACATCGACAGCCAATCAGAATCCACCCAACTTAAAAGAGCGCGAGAATTTAAGGTGGCAGGCAACAAAACTGAAGCACGCTTAGCATAAACAGAACGTTGTGTGAACACAAATATTGTTATCATTAAGGTCCAGTCACATTAGCGAAATTTACAACCTGATCTCATGAACGTGTGCCAATAACACAATTTTCTGTTTATATTTGGTGAACTATTTATACGCAGAAATAGACTTTGGCATGCATATGATACGCAATGGGTAGGATTAGAGGTATTTGTATGTGAAAACTGCATGTGTATCATATGCACGCAAAAACTGCGTTATTATATGCATGTCAAACACGTGTGTGTATCATATGCACACCAAAGTCAATTTCTGCACATAAATTGCATGCAAAATACAAACAGAAAATCGTGCTATTGATACGCATTTTCAAATTTCACGAGCAAAAAAAGATTTTTCCATCAGTAATAGTGTAGTGGTGTATGAAGCACAATGCACATAGAAGTCACTTGCTTTCTGTTGTTCGGTGAGGCAAATAACGAATGTGAACGTGAGCGATTTTTTTGCGCTCACGTGAAACTCCCGATCGCGCCGATTCCTATTGACATGAAATTCACCCGCGAAATTTTGCAGAGGAACGGTAAATACAGTCAAACCAAAATTTATTCTCATACCTTCAACATTTCTCACATTATCACAATTTATTCGCTATAGTTTAAAGAATGGAAATAAAATATAACAAGAACTCAGAGTTAAACTATGTCAGAACAAATCTTGATAACGTCAGATAACTTTGATAGAAAGGTATGTAATGAATTCGGTTGAATAGCTGTCAGCTGTTAAATTTAAGAACACAATTAGATAATACCAATTTAGCTCAACCAATTACCAAGCAATGCTACATTTTGTTCAGTCTGTGGTGGAAAAAGTTCGCATTAGCAATTAAAGAAAAACACTTAAGCAAAACATGCTCAGGTCAAAGTTTCTGAATAATTTTTGGTCCCAAATTTTTATCAGTTTTACTGGTAGTCCACTGTATGAAGAATTTTTGTGTATAAGCTATTTTATTTTGCTATCCTCACTTACATAAATGAACTATAGTGTCCTGCACCCACTTGTAAAAAAATATCAAAAATTATATCTGGTGTCTGAATCATTTATGATTTGATAGTATGAACGGACTTTAATGCTTGGTGTGAACGTGACATTTGCCGTCCCAATTCTAGTGGAAGAGAGAAACAGGCTGCTGCTTCTGCTGAACTTCAGCCAGACTCTCGTCTGGCACCGAAACTCTTTAATCTGCTGCTCTCTGGTTTCATTTTCATTAATCTAAGAGGCTCACGATGTGATAAAACCCCGAACAACTTCCGTACCTGCGGATAAGCCTAAGAGCAAGCAGAGATCTGGAGTATCAGTGTCTCAAAGCGTGTGGAGGTGAAGGAGCTCCTCAGATGAAGTTCATCCACGTGCAGGACGGGAAACTTACTGAGGAATCAGCACTAATACACATTTTTGAATTGAGTTTATATACATATATATACTCTAAAAATGCTGGGTTAAAAACAACCCAGTGCTGGGTGAAATATGGACTGACCCAGGTCTTAGGTTAAATGTTTAAACCCAGCCTTCTGGGTAGTTTTATTCAACCCAACTATTGCTTAAAAATTACTATATTTCTAGCTATATTATATAGTAAAAATTACTATATTTCTAGCTTAAAATTAATAAATAGGTTGGAAATTAACATTTATTAGAATGTTCAATAAATGAAGATTAATACATTTAATAAATAATAATTAAATAATGAACTTTTTAATTTAAATTGCTTATTAATAAATGTTCATTTTTTGATCGTTGCTGATGCCTCAAGGAATTGTGTGTCTGATTTTTAATTTACAACCTATTTTGGGTTCATTTTATGCCAGCCATATAGTCATTTTTAAACAATAGTTGAGTTAAATAAAACTACCAAGAAGGTTGAGATAATCAATTAACTCAACCGCTGGGTCAAAACAACCCAATCGCTGAGTTTGTCCATATTTTACCCAGCGCTGGGTTGTATTTCACCCAGATTTTAAAGTGTAGATAGACAGACAGACAGACATGATTTTATAAAGCAGTTCTCATCTGGCTTCAAGACTTAAAGCAATTCCAAAATGATTGTGCAAAACAAAACTATAGAGTTTGACACATAGCCTTTGACACCAGCAACAAAAAGTGTTTTTACTCCATTTTTAAAAGTGTTTATTTAGCTGTTCTAGCAACATGATTACATGGTTTATTGGACTGAATCATTTGCATTGTTCTGCTGCTCTTCACCAGTTGAGAAGCGTTGATCTAGAACACCACGATCACTGAGAAGGTGTTTTGTCATTGACTGAATCAGCACATCCTCATCTAAACCGCTCTGAACATGTTTACACGACTTTATGTGTATCAGCAAATATTTACAAACCCCAAAGCTGCAGCAGAACCCGCCGGCACGTCTCACAGACATTAGTCTCATGTTTGCATGGCAGCAGGACTTCCTCTGAAACCACAGGACAAAAAATCACATCCTTTATGTCAGCGAGTTACTGTAAGCAATACTTTGAACAGCATGCAAGAAATGTTGCTACTACCAGGCAGATATTAGGTGTCTTGAGAAATCACATTTGTCTCAGAGACCGCAGGAGAAGCATGCACAAAATAAATGACAATTGAGTAGCAATGTTTTGTCAAAGATTGTAAGACTGAACTTGAGAAGTTTCTGAAGAAAGTGGTGCTTACCTGCCATGATGTTGTGTGGTTGCCAGGTTGTTTCTTGTATTATCTTAAGTGAGGAGAGTCTCTGTGATCTTCCGCCCTCCTTTGATGCATATGTGGGATTTTTCACCTGTTTTATGATCCAGCAGGTGAAAATTACATTTGATTATAATTTATTAATGGAATAGTTTCCCCAAAACTGAATATTATCTGAACATGTGCTCACCCTCAGAACATCCAAGATGAAGATGAGTTTGTTTCTTCATCAGATTTGGAGAAATGTGTCATTCATCACTTGCTCAGCAATGGATGTTCTGCAGTGAATGGGTGCCGTCAGAATGAGAGTCCAAACAGCTGATAAAAACATCATAATAATCCACAGCACTCCAGTCCATCAGTTAACATCTGGAGAAGACAAAAGCTGAAACACATCCATCATTAAGACATTTTTAACTCAAATATGAGTCCATAATCCATAATAACACTTCCTCCAGTGAAAAAGTGTTCTGGTCTGAATCAGGAGAGAAATCTGCACAGATCAAGCAGCGTTTACAAGACAAAACAACTCTAAACAAATATGTGGCTGGATTTTGATGTGGGAGACAACAGGAGACGGACTTTTTCATTGGAAGAAGTGTTATTATGGATTATGGACTCGTATTTTAGTGGAAAAAAAGTCTTGATGGATTTGTTTCAGCTTTTGTCTTCTCCAGATGTTAACTGATGGACTGGAATGGTGTGGATTACATGTTGATTATTGTGATGTTTTTATCAGCTGTTTGGACTCTCATTCTGACGGCACCCATTCACTGCAGAGCATTCATTGCTGAGACAGTGATTGAATGCTACTTCATTGCTTTATTATTTATCACTATTTATTATTTCAGCATGTTGCCTTTGTGTTTTGCTGAAATGTATTTCGTTTTGAGCCACATCTGTTTTGTCTTTAAGTTCAACCACACGATGACATCACAGAAAATACCCCCCTTTCAGGCCAGGAGCGCTCGGCTCAGCTCGTCTCTTCCACAGACAATTAAAAACCACAAGCCTCTGAAGCCCCTCTAATGAGAGTCTAATCCTACCCATGATGCAAATCATGTCCTCCTCCGTACTTCCCAGAATACAGCAGGACGACTCCAGATGCCAAACACTTCAAGGAATATGTTATATCCGTTTATGTGCAAAGACCCAGATTGATACATGTGCATACTAGTATAGATGCTTCCTACTACTAACTACAATTCTTTACTCGTTACATGAATAATAAACTTATTTATTTTTCCTTTTTTCTCTAAAAATAGAGCAGAAATGAACAGAAAGATGCAGAATGATTGAAGATAAAGGCATAATTTGATAATATGAACAAAAAGCGAGAATGGATATATTTGGAATAGCATACTAGTCTTGTTTTTTTTTTTTTTTTTTTTTTTTAGTATTATTGCTATACTATTATATCTTATTATAGCTTTTGTTGATACTTTGAATGAGATTGTTTTTATTATTTTTTTTGTTTTAATTTAATTTTGTTGTGTTTTTGTCATTTTTATTTATTTTAAATGTGTACATAATTTTTTATTTTTTTTAAATTTTAGTTTTATTTTTAGTTAATTTTTTTAATTGTCTTTACATCTAGCTGAATAAAAATAAGCTATATTGTATTTCAGTTAATGTTTATTTTAGTAATACAATTTTTTCCTTATTGCTATACAATTATATCTTATAGCTTTTGTTGATACTTTGAGATTTTGTTTTTATTTTATTTTTAATTTTGTTGTTTTTGTCATTTTTATTTTAAATGTGTACACAATGTTTTATTTTTTAAATTTTATATAAGCTATATTGTATTTCAGTTCATGTTTATTTCAGTAATACAATTTTTTCATTCAAGTTTCTATTAAAAAAAAATGGTCAGATTCAGCAGTCAATAAATGAACACATTCCTGTTACAAAAGATTTTTAATGGAGACTACCATTATGAAAGTCTTCATGAAAAACACTCATTTATAAACAAACGTCACAGTTCCTGCAGCCTTCAAATGTTAAAAAAAGAACAGAGTGAATAAACTATACAAGCAAACGCACGTCAAATAATCACCTAAGCTAAATGTGACAAAGTGTCCTGTTAAATTAAAAATAGGTTAATTATAGATGTAAGAGACCTGCACGGAAAGAGAAAATAACCACAAATGACATTAACAAATGAGCATCCACAGGTGAGAGCTCATGAATATTCATGCAACATCGTCATCATCTTGTGTTCTCATTAAAGTTCCTCACAGTGGGTTTAAGATCTAGTCCTTTACACTTCAACTATTGGTCAAAAACAGGTGGACATCCTGCAAATAACCAAGAGTACTGTGGATTCCACCGGCGTTTCTCAGATGAATTCTCCTCTGAACGGAAGCCCGTGGCGGTTCTGCTGTTGCCAGCGGTGACGGAGACGACGGAGGGTTGAGTCTCTCAGGTCCTCAAACTCAGAGAAGCCCAACTGATTCAACAGCTCATAAACTCCAGCCTGAGCTGCCACCTGAACACAAAACACACAGAAAGAAACAATTGAGAGAAAGTTCATCAAAGTTCAGGATTGTGTTTCATTCCGACTTCGTTCTTTCTGTGTGACGTGGCCAGTTCAGTCCGGATTCTGACTCAGGAATCTGTCGCGGTGCCCGACTGGTTCTTGGCTCCTGAGAGGCCGCTAGGACGGTTTGAGCCGGTGAACTGGTGACATCTGGTCATGACGGGGTGAACACAAGAACACACAATACAAAGCAGCACAGCCGGCCGGGTTTACTTTGGCTCTGTTGACACAAGCAGCCCAAACCTAGCAGTAAGAATAGTCAAGACTACAGACTGAGAAGAGCACAAAAACCAGCACTACAAGATCACAACCCACACAGAATCTATCCGACTATCCATCTATCCATCCCTCCGTCTGTCTATCGATCTGTCAAACTATATATCCGCCTGTGAATCTAACTAACTACACATCCGCCTATCTGTCTGCACTGAAAAAAATGACTCATTGAATTTACTAAATTTTTTTAAGGTAAGTGGTTGCAATCAATTTATTTTAGCTACATTTAAATAAACAAATTTAGTTGAAAGTTAGTCAACTAAATTTGTTTATTTAAATGTAGCTAAAATAAATTGATTGCAACCACTTACCTTAAAAAAATTTAGTAAATTCAATGAGTCATTTTTTTCAGTGTGTCTACCCATTTGTATAACTGTCCGTCCATCTATCTAACTATATATCTATCTATAGATCGTCTAACAATATATCCACCTATCCATCTATCTATCCGTCTGTCTGTCTGTCTGGTTAAATATCTGTCTATCCACCTATCTTCTATCTATACATCCAAATATACTGTATATCTATCTGTTTATCT
>CM077257.1:1586341-1806341 GCA_039654775.1 Spinibarbus caldwelli | reverse complement strand
AAATAAAACAAAAAATCAAAATTACATAAATATAAAAAAAATGTTAAATAATATATAATACATAAACTATGTATTATATAATTTTATTTTATATAGTTTATTTTACATTAGATATTATATATTAAATAATTATAAAAAAAATAATATTAAATAAACTAATAAAATAAAAAGCACTAATTGCTGGCTTTATTTGACAAAATCATACAAAACTTTAAATACCACACAGATGTAATGTCATTGAGTTTTTTGCAGTAGTGATAACCCAGATAAAATACTCAAAAAAAAAAAAAAAACCTCACCAAAAAACAGAATCTGTTCAGTTCTGGTGATATTGGCATTTACTTCTGCTTTGCATGATGATGAACTCAGCAGTTCAACACATTTATATATACAACACAACAAAATAACGAAGGGGACAATTCACCATACATCATACATTTTTGCACCGCACTGTTTGCAAGAAAAAAATAAGCAAACTAATTACTATTACGTCGATGTGAGACTATGAAAGGTCAGGATGTTTTTTTCACTATATAGGGCTAAACTGAACTTTTCAAGAGACACAGTTGGGATCTAAAGCACACGTTTCCAGCAAGTGGTTTTACGCTGTAGTAAATGCACGTGATGAACGATCTCACCTGTAGCATCCAGTCGCTGAAGGAGCGCTGCCAGGAGTCTCTCTTCTCCAGGTGCAGGTACGTGTTGAAGAGGATCAGGTACATGTAGCGCTCCAGATACATCAAACTCTTCAGCGTCAGAGCCTGGATCTCTGCCTCACATTTAGAGCTCTTGATCTAGGAAATGACACAAACAAGAGCCATAAACCACCAACACTCATGGGAACATCAAGCTGCTGCACTGTATCACACGAAACAGAGAAGTGGTGCAGGCATCGCTGGTGGACTTGGCTACATTTTTCAAGTATTTGCATTTTATCACAGCATTTATATTTTGGGAAATGTTTATTTGCGCTTGACTACTTTCCAAAGCATAATATTGCAGGTTTTACTCCACTAGATTTCATAAAAACATATCGTTTGTTATTCTGAACTGAAGAAATAGAGACACTCTCTGAAACGTGATAATGATGTCAGATTCATGAACAAGCTGATTCTTTTCAATGAACCCATTGAATCAGTTCACAAATTCCATTAAACAATTCATTGGCAAATTGAATTTGATTTATATTTGAGATACAATTGCAGCTGTTCTCAAGTTACTGATTCAAGTTTAAAAATAAAATAATGATTTTAATAAAAATTTAAAAAAATAAATGTTTAAAAAAATAAATATAAATCAAAATAAGTACAAACTAATTAGCATAAAATAAAATAAAAATATATAATATAAAATAAAAAAAATATTACACTAATTGGTGCGATAATCATGTGGCTTAATTGCATATTAACAAAATCATTTCAAATACACCTTCAATAAAACCCAATAGTGATATCCAATTCGTAAATTAGCTGATTCTTTTTAATGAACCTGTTGAATCAGTTCACAAATCACACTGAATGATTCATTGTTGAATTGGACTGATCCGATTGAAGCTGTTCTTGAGTGAACAACTCACTGATTCAATGATCCAGTTTGAGAGAGTCGTCATGTCTGACTATTAGTATTGATTATTGTAAATGAAAATCATATTTAGGTCATGACTGTCAATTATTTGTGAATTAAAGCAGCTGTGAAAACAGTCCACTGGCCTTTAGGAAACAATGGATGAAATGAAATGAAAAATAAAAATATTACACTAATTGCTACAATAATCATGTGGCTTAATTGCATATTACCAACAAAATAATATCAAATACACCTTTAATAAAACATGATAGTGATGTCCAATTCTTAAATGAGCTGATTCTTTCTAATGAACCCATTGAATCATTTTGCAAATTGCACTCAATGATTCATTGGCGAATTGGACTGATTTGTTTGCACTGATTCAATGATCTATTTAGAGTGAGTCTTCACGTCTGACTTTTAGAACTGATTATTGAAAATGGAAATCATTATTTGGTAATGACCAAGTTATTTGTGAATTAAAGTTGTTGTGAAACCAGTCCACTGTCCATCAGGAAACTTAATGGATAAAATTATATAAAATAATATAATATTCAAAAAAATCAAGTCATTTTGTGCTTTTATTCAAGTAAAATAAAATAAAAAAAAATGGTATCTTTAGCTTTATACAAGTTCACAAAACTTTAAAACTCTAACGATGATTAAACAATTATGTAAAGTTATGCTGATTTGCCCCATATATGTGTTCAATTATGTATTAAAAAAAAAAAAAAAAAACTTCTGCAAGCCTCATTACTTCTAAAACATATTGCATGTGTAAAACGGAGTCTCGCTGGGAAGAAAACTAAACCCCACTAGAGTAACAATTTAAATCGCTTTAAAAAATGAATTAAAGTGCTCCCGCTGACTGCGTAATCCTGTGCTTTTATAAATGAGATCAGGCCAAGTAATTGATGCAGGCGGCGGGAGATTAATTAGCTGTAATATTTAGTCTTTACTCAAACTGTTCCAACAAAAGAAACTCCAGAGCATAAAAAAGGCCAATTACACGCACAGCCAGAGAGCAAACGCACAATAACGGCCAATTAATTCAATTTAGAAAGCTCAAGTCTTACACTTTCACTGCCTCAATGCTCAACACTGCACTCGTTCTGTAATAAAAGAGGATAATTAAACCCTTTTCAAGGTAATTTAGCTGTAGCTACGCTTGCATTGTATTTCTAATGTTTTAAACTCTGTTCTGATCATTGATTCTCATCAGCCAGATGCATACTGAGGTTAAACTGGGACAGAAAACTCTGGAAACATATTGATCCCCATTGTTTTTCAGTCCAATGCAATTCATGTATGATTCAGCAGAATATTTGTTTGATTCAGCACTGTCTCTCTCTTTTATGCTGTTTTAGTGGAATCAATAAACAAAATTAAACTTTATGCACAACAATGCATGAAAGTGAGCATGCACAAATTGAAACGCTTGTGTTTTGGACCTGTTTAAGTATCGAACAAATGCATGGAAAGATATTTCAGTGTTATTTAATGTTTCCTCAAAAAAGTTCAGGCATATAAATCAAAATCAGATTCATAAAACAAACTGACAGAAATAATACTGTGTAATCTTGAACATGTTGATGTTCTGGCATCCGTTGGGCTCAAACCGGCGAAACGTCTGAAATAATCAAAGATAAATGCTATTAACGGCAGATGTTTGTCCAGTTTTATGATGTGAAAGTCCTCCCTGCAGTGAAATCAGTGCAGCAGCTGCTGAATAATAAATAAAGCCTTCATGTGATTTAGATGATCGTTGACTAGAATGACGGTTAGAATCTGAAGAGTAAAAGCAAACGTCATTGTTTCTCACACCACTGTGATTAATGAACTCGTTTACCATCGTGTCTGTCAGCGGATCACTGATACTGACGACAGACAGACTTAATTTCACTATCTGTCTGCTCTGATCTGACGATTGAAGGTGAACAAAAACACAAAGCATTCAACAGAATGAAAAAAAAAACTTATTTAATATATATTTAATATAATTATGTGTTTGTAAATTATTTAGATACATACATTTTTTGTTATGAAGTTCTGAACTTCACTTCAGTATAAAATTCGTTAACACTTTATTTTAAGTTGTTCTTGTTACACGTTACATGTACGTACTATTATAATATCAAAAAATTATGCATAATTACATGCAAGTAACCGTAAGCCAAACCCTCATCCTCAACCTAACTACATAAGTACATAATTACTTAAGTACTTAATTAATATTACTCCTTACTTAAATGTATAATTACACTGTAACAAAGACACCTTAAAATAAAGTGTAACCTTACACTCTAAAAAATGCTGGGTTGTTTCAACCCAATGTTGGGTCAAATATGGACTAACCCAGCTGTTGGGTTAAATTTTTACATTAAATTTTTAACCCAAAAGTTGAGTTAGTCCATATTTGACCCAAAATTTGAAACAACAACCCAGCATTTTTTAGAGTGTAAGGTTACACTTTATTTTAAGGTGTCTTTGTTACAGTGTAATTATACATTTAAGTAAGGAGTAATATTAATTAAGTAATTAAGTATGTGCATTAGTGTGAATGCAGCCTATTAAAGCTGCCACTGTCTATGATGTCACCAGAAATAATCAAACGGCAATATTGCTGAGAAAAAAGAATAACCCATACTGTAACTATTGTATCTATTGCAAATTTTCGGATACTTGAACACAATTTAAATAAGTAATTATTTTAAAAAGTAGCCTGTTTATATAATTTAATAAAAAAAAAATATAATTTTGCACAAAATAAATGTGATATAAAATGTATATGAAAATGTAGCCATGTGCAGTAATATTGAGAATTGAGAATGTGACACATCGTGATATTGAGTTGAATCAAATCATTGACATGATTCGATTCAATTCTGATTCGAATTGTGAAACCAGTAAAGATTCACACCGCTATTTTTAAGATGGTACTGACATACAGCAGGGCTCCAGATAAAAAAAAATAACAAAAAAAAAAAAATTAAAAAAAATCAAGCAAGCAAGGAGCCATTGGCTCCTATAAGAAACATACTTAGGCGCCAAATTATTTTTAGGTGCCACAGAACACACACACATTTTATTTATTTTTTTAACATTTTGACATTTCAATAATATATGTGTTTATGTCTAATCTTTTCTTGACTTTATCAGCATTTTAATTCATCTTGTAGATGACCTGGGAACTAAGGTTCACTTAAAGTGGGAACTAAAGGTCTTTTACAACTTAAAATATACAGTCACAAAGACTTGTTTATTACACAGAATCTGTACCAATATCATGGACCATAAGCATCACTTGGCCATTGAGTGTACACTTTTAAGTAACTGCAATTTAATAAATTTAAGTTAGTCCAACTTAAAATAAAAAGTGAACAACACATTTTTAAACTGTTATTTGTCAGTGTAACTCAGAATTGTCAAGTTCACTTAATGTATTTCTTTAATTATGCATTAAGTTTATTTAATTTTAAGGCAACGGGTTTCCTCAATTTTTTTTTTTAAGAAAAGTCAACTGATCGCTTTTTACAGTGTTAGTTTGGGCTCCTCCTCAATGCATCCTATAGAAATGTGGTCATATCTCTCACACATCCAGTCGCTTTTTCTTCATTAGTAACATGAAATTTTATAGGACATGTTGAATTTTATCTTTAGCTTGCATTCTTGCATTTTTTATCATGTAGACAAAAGGTTAAGTAAAAATATTAATATGCAATAGCGAATAAATATAGGAAAATGTTCCTCTTTATAGTTATTTTTCTAGCTGACTGATGAGCTTATGGATGCCCAATGGTTATTCTGAGGTAAAAGTATTGCTACGTGGCATTGTTTACAAGCTTTACACTTTCCACAGTTTGACACAGAATGAGCGATTACATGACACATTACAGTAAGTTGTACTGTAGGCTCTCTTATAATAGCCTACCTTTTGATGTTAATTCACGTTCATTTTGTACTATAGTAGAGAAAGATATAATGGGTTCACTTGCCGCTTGAACTGAGGCGCTAAAGCAACTGCGCCTGCCGCATTAGAGAGCGCCGAAACCGTATTTATTGTGTGAATTTCGTTATGAATCTGGCAGAATGTTACAGCTGATACTTTGTTTATTAAAAAGTAACAAAGCACAAAGCTTTTTGCGATTACTGGACGGCAAGTGCGCTGCAAACAGGCTAATATGAAATTCACGCATTAACAGCATATAGACTAAGATCTTGATAAGTCATATCAGTAATGATTATAAACGAGAATTATAGATGATATTGCCAGTATCCTCACAGCTGACAGCTTTACCTGTTGAAGTTTGTTCAAGACGAAATAGACACTGCTTTTCTGCACTTTCACTTTGCACGTCTCCATCATTTTGATCTCTCTCGCGCTGCACAACTGAGCTGCATTTAGCAGGCATTACGGCAGAGATGAGGACTGTTTGAAACTCTTTTTTGCACTAAAACTTTGACGCGCATCGTCTCAGTTTAATACGTGAACATAAGAAAAGATGTGATCGCAAAACAATCAGGAAAAAAAAAAATTCAAGTCACAACATGTGGCGACCTCAGCAAAAACTTCACTCGCAAATTAATATTTTTGGTCGCAGATGCGACCGTTTTAGTTGCAGTCTGGATCCCTGTACAGAGATTCCAACTATAAACAAAAAGCATAGAAACTGCCATTTTGGTTAAAATGTAAAGTTGTAAATATGTACTTGCACAGCAGAAGATTTAATTAGGAAAAAATGTAGATCAAGAATCGATTTGGAATCGGATCGCGACTCCCAGAATCGGATCAGATCGTGGAGTGTGTAAAGATTCCCACCCCTAATACATTATTTATATATATATATATATATATACACTGTATATAATATCTACTGAACTGACATACAAGAAGTTATTTTCAACAGTTCACCTTACCCTTAAGAGCACTTAGCAGATCACCTTCAAGAACATTCAACTGCATCATGAGCAAAGGCAGATGTGAGAGGAGTGTGTCTGTATTATTAGACACACATCTCCTCCAGTGATTCCCAGCTCTGTCAGGACTGATGCTCTGCGCTCTGTTTCTGGTAATAACAGCTCATGATGCAGCGCCACAGGTTACGAGCAGAGCACAAATACTTCAGTCTGTCGAGAGCGCCAGCACATCCTAATGAAGGGATGGAGATCAGCGAACCCTGGAGAGCTGCTTCAGCTGATAGAAGAGAGACGCTCCACTCCTCACTCATCACGAGAGGCTTTACTCCAGCAGAAACCTCGACTGATGTGCTTTTAAGTAGATGGAGCTCATCATTACTATTACAGGCACGAGGTGATGCGGGTACGAGAAAAAAAATGTGCACAGCTGCAATTAACTACAACAAAACAATCAGGAACACTGTGTCATCGTCTAATCATGCTGCTCAAAACATGTAATGTATGACTTTTGATCCAAAACCAGAGATATAGGAGAATGACCAAGCTACTCTTTTCTATCAATATGAATCTCATTCACACTTCTGCATATTCAGATCTGATGCATTCATGACATGCTACTGATATCACACCTGCTTATGACTGTGCAAATTAAGCTGATATTTTTAATATTAAAATTATACATGTTGCCTTTCAAATTTCAATCTTTCAAAATTGCTCAGAGGATTTACAGGCTACAACAGATAGGAACAAATTAAAAAATAAAAAATAAAAATAAACATGAATAATTAATAAAATAAAAATAATAGAAAGTAAGAAAGAAAGATGGTTTGTTTTCATTTTCACCAATCCAAAACTATTATTGTAATCCCTGAATTAAAATATATAAGATTAAAATAAAAAATAAAAATTTAAATAAATGAATTGAAATTTTAAATTAATTAATATGTAAATACATCGATAATGTAATAAATTATAATACAATAAATAAATAAATAAATACATTTCAACAATCCAAAACTGTTACTGTAATCCCTAAAATTAAAATAAATCAATTAAAATAAAAATAATAAAATACAAATAAATAAAAATTAAATGAATTAAAAATATAATTATATTATAATAAGATTGAATAAACAAATAATTGAACCAACCAACTTTGTAGTAACATTTATTTATTTCTGTCAGGACCACTATCGTCAAGAATGATTGACAGTTAGCATACAGTTTGGATTGGTATAGTTCTGTTCTGGGCAAGAACTCCCTGCACATCCAAGCAGCCTAATATGGATGAGAGCAGGGAGAGCAGTGATAACCTCCTTAGGGTAAACAGAACAGAACCAACATAAATGTATTGCGGATAACATTTATGTTCAATAATTTAATGTAAACATTTAAGAAATTAGTCTGTTTCAAAGGGGAATCAGAAAGCCGAATCCTGACTGGACGAGAGGAGGAGCTAGGGATGGAGAAGGGTAATTCATTATTGAGCAACGCAAAAGCTGCTGATAATACTGAAGGACATTATATATGGGTGCGGTGATAGATGTCACATCCCTATAGGTAGATGTGGATCAGCTGAGAGTCAGCTGATGCAAACTTGACTAATGTGACCTGCCAGAACTAACGCTACGCTTGATTTTTGTTAATTTTCAACAGTCCAAAACTGTTACTGTAATCACACACATGATTTCAGACCAACATGATATCTACTGCTTTCATTCAACTGTCTTGCAAAGAAAATGCAATAAGTTCTAAAAGAATCTAAAGGAATCACAACACAAATAGCTCCACCCACTGACACTGCTGTTGCCTGGATACCAACAGTCCAGGTATGACACCGTTATGGGTTCAAAAGCTCATCAGCCAATCAGACGATACTGTTATAATACACAGTAAAGTTTTAAAAGAGGAGCCGATAATGGGACTGAATGCACAGGACTCTCCAGGGTGACAAAGAATTTATGAACGAGGAGGTCAAAGTGTGCAGCTGACCCCTGAAGGTCAAAGGTCATGGGGAAGACTTCACATTAAAGAGAGACCTGATGCTCCACAAACTCAAACCCAGACAATTCACTTCACCACCCTCTGAGGCACTCGGCTGACAGTTACACCAGATAAAAAACATGAAAATATCAAAGGAATCTGTTGACAAAGCTGCAAAATCAGCTCTCAGACACAAAATGTGTGGGATTCAGATTCTGGACAAGATCATGCCTGATTTACATTTCTATGTATAATTCTTTTTTTAATAAATAAATTTAATAATAAATAAAGTAAAATAAATAAAAATTAAACATTTAAAATGAATACATTTAAATAAACAAATTAAATAAATAAATACTTAAAATCAAAAATTAAAATTAACCTTTTAAATAAATAAATACATACATGCTCTTTTATTTAAATTACCATTTGGTTGCAATTCACTATTACCCCAACACAACAAGAGGACCAGGCTGATAGGGTAAAGTTTGGCTGCACGGGGTGAGCTTAACGTTAACATTAGAATGAAGTCCTCAGGGTTTACTGCATCGGTGTGCGGTCTGAATGTTAATGTCCATTTTCTCATCCTCATCTCTCACTCTGCTGAAGTGTATTAAAGGGTGTCTGTGTGTTACAAGGCAGGACACAAGATAAACGCCTCGCTGAAGGAGGGACGTAAATACATGCGATTGGGATCGCAGTAAGGATGAGAAGATCCTTCACCCTCACATGAGCAGAGACACTGAATTCAATCAGAGACACAATGCATCCCAAACCAGCCAAAGACATTTCAAACTTAAATTTAGACTTAAAAACCTGATGCATGAAAATGTTTTGACTATAAAGTCAGTCTACTCAGAATGTACAGGTAGCTATACTTTACCATGCTTTACCATACTGGGAAAAATCTAAATCTGATAAAACCTCCCTTTGTGGATTCATCCAAAAATAAAAATTATTTCTAAATCAAGTAAATATATATATTTTTTTAGAAGAGTTTGCATTAGGTTAGGAAGACAAGCATGCGATGCAATGCAATGTGATGCAAAAAAAATGCAGTGCAATTAAATACAAAAACAAAAACAAACAAAAAAAAAAACAGCCTTTTTTTTTTTTTTGATAAAGTAGGTTTTGCATCAGGTTAGGAAGTAATGTGTAATGCATGCAATGCAATGCAATGTAATGCAATGCAATAAAATGCAATGCAATACAATAAAATGCAATGCAATGCAATACAATAAAATGCAATGCAATGGAACAAAATAATACAAAACAAAACAAAGTCTAGATAAAACGAGTTTGACACCGCTGGGTTTACATTAGCAATGCAATGAAATACAATGAAATTAGTTTGACACTGCTGAGTTTACATTAGTTTATGGTCATTATAATTTGAAGTCTACAATACGTCCTCATTTCAATGTGTGTATTCATTCCTGTACCATCACTACCAGCTGTGCCCTGCACTCCCAAGAGCCTGTGAATACTGAGGGAACGGGAGCCTCAAAACACACACACAAGTCTGGATCATGATAGGACTAATGCCTGGAAGACACGTGTAAAGAATAGAGTCTCCACACACACACATACTGCAGATGTTCATACCTCAACACAGCATAAAGAAACAAGACATTAACACACACACACACACACACGTCTGCTGTGTGCTGCTTTCTTTCACTGATATGTATTCATCCTCTCAAAAAATTCTTCCACCATAAAGAAGCTCGTATGAAGTGAAATTCCCACATTCCTTCTGATAGGGTGACAAAATCCACTCCAGATTTCTCAGATTCCCTCCAAACGCATGTTATTAAAGGGACAGCACCCCCTTAAATAACTTCTGTCATCATCTACACTCACTCATGTCATTCCAAACCCACATGACCTTTCATTTTGTTCAAAACAGAAGGTTTTAGTTAGTTCAGAAGGTTAGCAGAATATTCATGCTGCTCTTTTCAATTCAATTAACACAGACAGTGACCAGATATGTTCCAAAACAAGAAAAAACAGCATAAAACAACCATAAAAGTGATCTGTATCAATCATTGAACAGCTACATGGGTTGTTCTTTAAAAAAAAAAAACATATGACTTTACAAAATGAATATCTAAATCTATATCTAAATAAAGTAAATCCTGTTTTTTAAGTTAGGTTTGCAGTAGGTTAGGAAGAATGCAATGCAATGCAATGCGTCCTCTACATAAAATGAGACACTTGAATTGCAACATATGAGAGTGATGCAGAGAGTAAAATGAGAAAGCAGTAGCTCAGGTGGTGTATGACGGTGCATGAAGATGTTTGCTTTAGCCAGGCCTGTATTCATAAGCATGAACATGCATAGAAACATGCAGATGCATACAGACTGAACCAAACACACATTCCCTGTAGAACGTGTGAACTCACTTGACTGGATCTGTATAAACATGACAGATATAAATATATGCGTGTGTGTGTTTGTTTGTTTGTTTGTTTGTTTGTATGTATGTATGTTATATTTTAAGTATTACGTATATTATAAAAATACTTGTTTATATAACATTTTTATATAAACGTTTTAGATATTATATTTATATATCTCAAATATATATAGTGTAAACAAAACACCTACTTTTTTCAAAATATTTTTTATATTTTTTATATAAAATTTTTGATATTTATGTTATTTAGAGCAGATTTAGTGCAGGAAAAGCATAAAGTGCTCATTACAAATGTGTACAGAAAGTTGGTTAATAAATGTTCATAGTGCGCAGAGCTGCATTTTCTAAAAAAAGAAGCTGAAATATAAGAGACTTTTCATTTGTGTCACATGTTTTGATCACTACGTCATTCCCAGACTTACACTACACTTGTGTTATTACAGAGTTTGTGGTTTTTACTATTTATATTCCACTTTAATAATAATTCCAATATGTGTAAAATAAAGAATGAGTAAGTCTGTCCGACGGCACAGTGACAACATACACACACACGCACTCTCACACACACACTCTCTCTCTCTCTCTCACACACACACACACTGCACGTGGCGGGAAACACATTCCTTCCATTCCAGAGAGAAAAATGTGCACGGAGATCTGGCGCATTAACTGGAAGTAGAGAAGATGAACATTTTAATAGCACTTTCCCAGTTACCTCACTGAATCTCAGCCCTCGGAGAAAAAAAACGCCACGATTATGTCATGATTTATGAATTTCCACTCCAGCGCTGTGGCCCACAGACACAAGAGGCAGAGGAATGAGTTCAATAATTCCAGCCGGGATTTGATGTCTGGAATGCTGATCATGTGGACGGGAAGCTGACAGACACACAAGTGCCTCCTGATAGAAATGAAACCAGCAGCGCGACAGACTCACAGCTGAGCTTCTGTAACACTAACTAAAACAAACAAAGATGCCACGTGAAGCTACAAACAGTTCAACTGCTAAAAACACCTTGTGACCCATGCAGTGCATCTTTATATACCCACTACCACTCGACAGCTTGGGCTCTGGAAGTATTTGAAAGAAGCTCAAAAATACAGTAAAATGTGAAATATTATTAGAATTCAAAACAGCTGTTTTCTATGTGAATATCTGTTAATATGTAATTTATATAATCAGTGTTGTAAACAGTTGTGCTTCCCAATATTTTTGTGGAAACTGTGAAACATTTTATTTTTCAGGATTCATTGATGAATAGTACAGAAGCCCATTTCCACCACAGAATAAAATGAAAAAAGCAATTTTGACTTTTTATCTAACAATTCTGACTTTTTTGGTCTGTATTATGAATTTATATTTCACAATACTGACTTTTTTCTCTTTGAACTGAGTTCATATCTTGCAAATCAGACTTTTTTTCCTCATAATTATGAATTTATATCTCACAATCTGACTTTTTTCTCAGAATTATAAATTTATCTCAATTCGGACTTGGGAAAAAAAAAATAAAAATAAAAAAAAAAAACACCTCACATTTTGACCTTTTTTCTCACTTTTGCGAGTTGACATCCTGCAATTCTGTCACAATGACCTGTTTTCTTTTTGTCATCCTGTGGCAGAAACAAGCTTCCATAAAAAAAGTTCAAAAGAACAGCATTTATTTGAAACAGAAATCTCGTGACATTATAAATGCCTTTACTGTCCCTTTTGATCACTTTCTGAATAGAATTATGCAATGCTGAACTCTAATGATCGTCCAGCGTTGCAGCGCTGATAGTCTAAGTGCTCGTCTGTCCATCTGAGGACCGTAATGATTCGCAGCATGCAGCTTTTGAGTCTGAACAATGAGACGGAGGCTGTAATGTGGAAACCGTGCGTGTGTGTGATGTGGAAAGGGCCTTTTTATTGATGCTCAGAGACGTGCTCGCATTAAAAAGTCGAAAAGAAGCCAATTATCAGCACACAAACCATCAAGACGGGCCTGATGCGACGCCTCAGGAGTGAAAGGTGTTATTAGTCCCAATGATTTCTGGTGAAAGGTCTAAACAAACGGACCTTTATTTGGCCGCAGGGCTCACTGGGAGTTAGTGAGATGATTTCTCCAAGAAAACAATCAGTAAACACATCACATGTGTGCTTCGGCTGTGTGTTCGATAACAGACGCACAAGCGGATTGTTTCTGGAGACCTGGAATATCCTGCGCCGAGAGACTCGGACATCTGCTGCCAATTACAGCACCGTCGAGGGTCCTGATGCAATGAAGCCTTTTTTGTCGTCTGTTATTGCGCCTGCATTGAAAACACCTGATTCAAGCATCATGTTAAAGAGAAAACAAAACTGCGGGTTCAAGCAGAGAGAATGTTAGCATTAACTCCTGATGAACCTCCTGACACCTTTAATTTCCTGACAGAGCAAAACCCACAGCTAAAAGACCATCCATATGAAGCTTTACAGACAAAGTATGGACATCTGACTTAAAGAGAAATGGATTTGATGATGAAGTACAATGCAAAAATGAATTTTACTTGTTTTTTGCATTTAAAAGTCCTTAAATCAGCAAATGTACTCAAGAAGCAACACTGCATGAAATACTAAGGCTTGTTTTCAAAGACCGTTTCTTTAATACAGTGCATTTTGTCTTACTGCACTTGCAAATTTTGCTCATACTTAAAATAAAAGAACAGATATGCACTTAAAATACAGAATACTATACTTAAAAGTGCTGTAAGACAAAATACACTTACATTAAAAACGCAATCTATGAAAATCTCATGCAGTGCAATTTATCTTGCTTTGAGAATATTTTTGCTGAAAAATCAGATAACGTGCTTAAAATCAATGCTGTTGTTGTTAACTAAAAAATGTAAAAAAAATTAAAAAAATAGAATTATTTTTGGTAACTGAAATAAATTTGAAATTAAATAGATTTAAAAAGAGTGTAAAAAAACAAATGAAAATTAGAAATACTGTAATAACTATGTTTGAAGTACTAAAATTATATATACACACTAAAATATCTATCTATACATATAGAAAAGTAAAAAAGCACATAAAATTACTAAAACTTGAAACTTAAAATAAAAACTAAAGATAGAAAAATAAAAGTAAATTCAAAACAAACAAACAAACAAATAAAGATTTATTTACTCTACAACACAATAGTTTTTTCCCAGTGTAATAAGCATTAAAACAGATACTGTAAAAGAGTCAATCAAACTATTATTACTTTCCGGTATTGCATGAATCATAATTATTCAATACACCCACCATCTTGGATTTGTTTTTTTGTTTGTTTGTTTGTTTTTCACTGAGTTTGTTGCAGTACATTCTGGTATTGGTGTGAAAATTATATATCTTAGATGGCATTTTACATTTGATGCAAGCATTAATAAGGTCGTGTTGAAATGCTGTCGGCTGATCAGTGATTTCGAGTGGGATCTTCGGTGCTGAAGCTGAAGCGTGTACGGGCCGCTCTCTTTAAATCAACGGGCCCAAGCCCTCTGAACACCAGCCAAACAGCAGCAAACCACTATCATATGTCAGCTGTTTGGACCCTCGCTCTTTCCGTAGAAGAGCCTGTGTGTGTGTGTGTGTGTGTGTGTGTGTGTGTGTGTGTGCGCGTCTGAGAGTTCCTAATGTCTTTAGCAGACTCCAGAGCACCTCCACTCCCATTTTCCAGCCACAAATACAAACGTGACGCAAACAGACAGCCAGAAACCATTAAGAGAGAGAGAGACACAGCTACAGCGCACAATCAGCGCTCTGTGACCGACTAATGGCTCACACAGCACACATGCATGCATGCACACACACATGCACGCACGCACACCATGAACACACACAGCATGAACACACACACACACACACACACACACACACACACCATCTCCTCTGTTTTCTGTCGTGCTTTCATTAATTCACAGGCTGTTTTCTGTGGATTTTCTTCAGTGACTCTGCATGATGCCCATAAATATTAAATCATACTTCAGGATTTCAGTCCAAACAAAACAGACAGAGCAAATCATTTCCATTCAGACTTCTATGATGACATTTACGTAGTAAAGCCAAGCAAATTCAGTGTGTTTACTCAAATTCAGTGATGGAATATTTACTCTAGTTTCCATCAAATAATAATAATAATAATAATAATAAAACAATAAAGCAATTCATAATATAATTGATTTGTAATTATATTTCTTGAAATAATAAAAAATATCTATAAATAATTTAATGTTTTTGAAAGAAACCTCTTCTGCTCTCCAAGGCTGTATTTATTTGATTAAAAAGACAGTAAAATCTGTAAAAATGTGAAATATTATTAAAATTTAAAATATCTGTTTTCTATGGGAGTATTTGTTAAACTGTAATTGATTTCTGTGATGCGCAGCTGAATTTTCAGCATCATTACTCCAGTCTTCAGTGTCACATGATCCTTCAGAAATCATTCTAATATGCTGATTTGCTGCTTAAGAAACATTTCTGATTATTATCAATGTTGAAAACAGTTGTGCTGCCCAATATTTTTGTGGAAACCGTGATGCATTTTATTTTTCAGGACTCACAGATGAATAGTAGTTCAAAAGAACAGAATTCATTCTGGTCAATTTAATGCATCCTTGCTCAACAATCAAGTATTAATTAAAAAAAAAAAATCATAATGACTCCAAAGTTTTGACCACATCCTCCCATCATTCTCTGACTTCATACATCATATTCAATAATAAAGATCAACAAACGAGAGCTTCCAGCAATCAATAGCGATTAAAGCGAGTCATATGTGTTGATCTGTGTGAAGAACAATGGCTGTGTGTGAGAAGTTAATTAAATTTGTAATTAGCACTGACAGGAAGAGCAGAGTCCAATCGACAGATTCTGAGAAACACACTCGTCAATTAAAAAGTCATTTTCATCTTCACTCATCTGTCTCACATTTTACAGGGCCTCGTGTGCTGAAACAACATAGTAATAGTTCATCAGATAATTAAATTATTATTATTATTATTATTATTATTATTATTATTATTACTACTACTACTACTACTACTACTACTACTACTAATATTATTGTTATTGTTGTTAATTTCAATTAAATTATTAGAATATAATAAAATGTAACAATTTAAAATTATATTATTACATTTTTATAATATATTAAATTATTACCATCATTTAACATCATCATATTTATAATTATTATTAAGAAGAAGAAGAAGAAGATGAAATAAGGAAGAAAAATAATGTAAAAAAATATTTTAATTATTATTACGGTCAAGGACAGTCTCTCTCTTAAAGGTGAAATGTGTCATTTTAAAATTCTCTCCTATTCCAGTTTAATATGCAGGTAACCACATGTAAACATTGGCTGGTTGACTTCATGAAGCACTTTTCTGACCTGAAACCACTTACAAACCACATCTGCATCACGATGGAGAGTTTTGCACATTTTCTATAAAAAGAGGTAAAAATCAACACTTTTGCAATTCATTCGTTGTTAGTGGCACAGAAATCACACACAAGTCAGAAAGAGTCTGACAGCAGATTAAACGTGAAAAGCACCTGCAGTGATTGAGAGGGATTAATGTTCCGATGTGAGATCCGCTCTGGTTTATACACAAGTTCATGTAATGAGCCCCTGAGAGAAACTAATGCATAAATAAAATTAAAAAAAAATAAGATGTAGCATAGCTCTTAGGCAGATCAGAGCGTGACTGCAGATGTGACAGACGCAGAAACGCTGCAGAAAGGAGCAAAGTGGCAAACCCATCAGACCGAGGCTTCACCCTCATCAGTGTCACTCTCAGCTGTGGGGCGTCCCGAATAATCCAGCACAAAATATTACACAGCAGCTGCGATCTATCACAATCGCAGCTCACACCAGCTTCCTCATTCCTGCACATCTGAATATGTGCCATAAAACCATTACATTCACAACTTCTAAAGATGCAAATCATATCAGTTCATTTTTTCCTATCACTATCACAAATCTACTTAAGGAATATTTAATATAAGATCAATTTACTTTTTCAAAATATGCTTAAAATGTGTATATTATCAAGTTAATAATTAAATAAAAATTATAATTTGTAAATTAAATTACAAATTGTTATTATTTGAATAATGCCTTTCTACCTCAAGGTTGTTTTACAAAATAGGAAAAAAAAAAAAAAAAAAAAAAACGAACTTAGAAGTAGGAAAAGTTAATGGAGTTGAGTCTGATACAGTGTTGTTTTAATATTATTTATAATATTAACATTAATATTATTTCTTATTAATATTAATATTATAATATTATTTATACTATTATAGCATTTATTCACATTTTGAATTTGAATTGCTTTTATTCTTATATTTTCAATTTTTACTTCAATTTTAATTTATCAACTCTCTAAATTCTAGTCTTATATTTTTCTATTTAGCTTTCATTTATTTTTATTTCAGTTTTAGTTTGAGTAATTTTAGTATTTTGACAAAGTTTTTCATTTAATATATATTTATTTATTTATTTATTTATTTACTTTTTTAATAATATGTATATATAATTTTTGATTGATATGCATATATAAATTTTCTAGGATTTAATATTTTTATGATGATCTAGTGCTTACAGCGCTTTTAAAATCTCATCTATGAGGGTTTCCAAAGCTTCCATTAAATTTCCATGCCTTTTCCAGAACTGAGCATATACATTTATATCACTGCTGCAGAAATTTCTTGTAATTTATGTATGGAGATTAACCATGATTTTTAAAATCCCTAAATAACTCTTTTTAAATGCACGCTCAGGTTTTGGCATTTTATCTCATTACACACATGCAACAAGATTCAATGCATGTCAGATATCAATGCAAAGCAAAACCGAGCTGGTTCACAGCTTTAAACCTGGCTCAGCACATGTGTGCTCAGACGGACAGCTCTAATTGTTCTAGTCGAATGAGTCTGGCTGCCATCCCTCCACACGCACACGTTTTCCGTCAGGATCTTTTTGTGCGGCAGTCTCTCCTAAATTCCCGCCGTCTGGATCGGCTCCATCCCTCCCTCTCGTGACGTCGCTACCTTTCCTCTCTCTACATTCTCTACTTTCTGCAAATATTTTTCCACACCGCCGTCCAAACCATGAGGGCCTTTCTTTAGGCACTGATTTACATTTCTTCCACTTTTACTGGAATATTTCATTGGGTTTTTCGGCTTCGCCTCACTATATGATTTGGCTTCAGTGTCGGATGGAAAGCTGAAACCAGAATCAGTCTGACTAGAGCAATACGCACAGAACAAAACAGCCTTTCAACTAAAATTAATAGTGAAAAGGATCCATGACATGACATGACAAGCGCTTTCAGATAATCCATCAGACACGTGTTATACAGACAGAAGTGATATGAACTGAAATTATTAGGCTCATGTGTGTCAAAGCTGTCTGAAAGTTTGCACTGTAATCAAACAAACCGCACAAGAACTGAAGCCGATGTCAGTGGTCCAGAATGGGATGCGGTTGCCATGGAAACAGTGTGATGCTGGATAGACGGGCGGAGATGAAGTGGTCAAAATGTGATCGCAACATCAGATGATCAACAGCAGCCAGAAAACAAGGCAAAAACACTGCCAAATGCAAACAAACATATTCAGAAACATCTGAATACCTTTGCATATTGACAAATGAATGAATATTAAACCCATAATCTAATGAAGCCAGACCTTTTTTGACCGAAAACAGTCCAGTGATTGACATATAAAGCAACCAAAGACAGTTTGATTGTATTTATGTGCCACTTAGGGGCGGGTTCTGAAAAAGTTGATATGGTAATATTTGTTTTGATTATATTTGAGCTTATTGCCATATCAGCTTTAAATGCTATTATATGGCAGATCCAGAAAATAATCAAACATTTGATAAAATTCAGCTCATATTTCTGCACAGCATGAATACACAATTTCAAAGAAGTATTAAAAGTTTGTCTTGATTAAAAGGTGTCTCATGATGTCATGATGAAACAGAAGACAGATTTTTTCATCCATATTATGATATATATCCAAGTGTAATGGATTATCGAAAAATAAAAAGTAAAGGAGAAAATGTTCTAAATGAATTTTGATTAAGCATTACCAAGTCAAAAAAATTACAACAAAAGATGCATATGCATGCATACAGATCTTCACAATAAGATCTGTAACAAACATTTAGAAAATAGATTTATTTCATGACGGCTTTAACACTGCAGACCAATAACAGTTTTACAGTCAAGAGAGTGCAAAAATATTGACATTTCTATGGTTTGATATCACAATAATAGAAAAAGTGAAAAACGCCTGTCGATATTCAGATCAGAATTTCGGATCATTTAGCACAGATTATTTCACAGATATACGATATTATCTGGAAAATGAGTCACACTGGGGGGGGGGGAGTTCCATTGGCGTATAAGATGCATTTTATTATTCGATTCAGAAATAATGTAAAATACCAGTAAATAAAATAAAATGTTTACAAACTTTATAAACATTGTAAACGTGTTTTAGTTCCTCTCACTGCACAGCATGCAGTATTTAGAACAGAATTAGAAAGATAAATGTAAGTATAAAACAGACATAAATTCTAGTGTCATTATAAACAATATTTACTATAAATATTAAGCCTAAACTAATTTATTTAAAGCAAAGCGTGTTGAAAATGCTCTATACAAATATTGCTCACTCAGCACAAAACCACGTTTTGTGTGCACAACGTTATACAAACCGCTTTGGAACAAGTTTAGCACATATAAGATGATAAAAAATGTATAGTTATATAAATATAACTATTTATATAGTTATATTCTGGAAAATATGGTAATTCAAAACAAAGCATAAAATAGACGTAAACAGGTGCATCTCAGATTAGAATGTCGTGGAAAAGTTCATTTATTTCAGTAATTCAACTCAAATTGTGAAACTCGTGTATTAGATAAATTCAATGCACACAGACTGAAGTAGTTTAAGTCTTTGGTTCTTTTAATTGTGATGATTTTGGCTCACATTTAACAAAAATCCACCAATTCACTATCTCAACAAATTAGAATACTTCATAAGACCAATAAAAAAAAAAAACATTTTTAGTGAATTGTTGGCCTTCTGGAAAGTATGTTCATTTACTGAATATGTACTCAATACTTGGTAGGGGCTCCTTTTGCTTTAATTACTGCCTCAATTCGGTGTGGCATGGAGGTGATCAGTTTGTGGCACTGCTGAGGTGGTATGGAAGCCCAGGTTTCTTTGACAGTGGCCTTCAGCTCATCTGCATTTTTTGGTCTCTTGTTTCTCATTTTCCTCTTGACAATACTCCATAGATTCTCTATGGGGTTCAGGTCTGGTGAGTTTGCTGGCCAGTCAAGCACACCAACACCATGGTCATTTAACCAACTTTTGGTGCTTTTGGCAGTGTGAGCAGGTGCCAAATCCTGCTGGAAAATGAAATCAGCATCTTTAAAAAGCTGGTCAGCAGAAGGAAGCATGAAGTGCTCCAAAATTTCTTGGTAAACGGGTACAGTGACTTTGGTTTTTAAAAAACACAATGGACCAACACCAGCAGATGACATTGCACCCAAATCATCACAGACTGTGGAAACTTAACACTGGACTTCAAGCAACTTGGGCTATGAGCTTCTCCACCCTTCCTCCAGACTCTAGGACCTTGGTTTCCAAATGAAATACAAAACTTGCTCTCATCTGAAAAGAGGACTTTGGACCACTGGGCAACAGTCCAGTTCTTCTCCTTAGACCAGGTAAGACGCCTCTGACGTTGTCTGTGGTTCAGGAGTGGCTTAACAAGAGGAATACGACAACTGTAGCCAAGTTCCTTGACACGTCTGTGTGTGGTGGCTCTTGATGCCTTGACCCCAGCCTCAGTCCATTCCTTGTGAAGTTCACCCAAATTCTTGAATCGATTTTGCTTGACAATCCTCATAAGGCTGCGGTTCTCTCGGTTGGTTGTGCATCTTTTTCTTCCACACTTTTTCCTTCCACTCAACTTTCTGTTAACATGCTTGGATACAGCACTCTGTGAACAGCCAGCTTCTTTGGCAATGAATGTTTGTGGCTTACCCTCCTTGTGAAGGGTGTCAATGATTGTCTTCTGGACAACTGTCAGATCAGCAGTCTTCCCCATGATTGTGTAGCCTAGTGAACCAAACTGAGAGACCATTTTGAAGGCCCAGGAAACCTTTGCAGGTGTTTTGAGTTGATTAGCATGTCAATTCTCATGTCGTGTAATTCTAATTTGTTGAGATAGTGAATTGGTGGGTTTTTGTTAAATGTGAGCCAAAATCATCACAATTAAAAGAACCAAAGACTTAAACTACTTCAGTCTGTGTGCATTGAATTTATTTAATACACGAGTTTCACAATTTGAGTTGAATTACTGAAATAAATTAACTTTTCCACGACATTCTAATTTATTGAGATGCACCTGTATGCTTAAAGCGACAGTTCACCCCAAAATTTAAAATCTGTCATCATTTACTTACCCTCAAGTTTCAAACTTGTATGAATTTCTTCAGATATAATTTCTTAAGGTATTTTGAAGAATGTTTGCAACCAAACAGCTGACGGTACCCATTGACTTCCATTGTATTATTTTAACCTACGGAAGTCAGTGGCTGCCAGCAACTGGTCTGGGCTGCATTTCCCAAAAGCATTGTAATGAAACCAATGGAGCTACGATCAACTTAGGCTTACGATGCTTTTGGGAAATGCTAACATTCTTCAAAATATCTTCTTTTATGCTCCACACAATACAGAAGCTCAAACAGCTTGAGGACGAGCAAATAATGACAGAATTGCCATTTTTAGGTGACCTGTCCCTTTAAGGGTCTCAACTAAATCTCTCTCTCAGAGACGCTTCCAGCATCACACATCAGACGGTCATTTGTACACAAAAACATCCTGTGATCATTTCAATTACAAATCGCTCTCCGTCAGCAGCGCTTATCTAAAGCAACAAAGAGACGAGAGACAGAAGAGAAGGATTAGTGTTCGCTTTCCACACGGGAAAAACAAATCTGAGACGGGACGAGGGTACTGTAATGACTGAACGCAGAGGGAAAACACAGCCGGCTCGGAACAATGTGGTCCATTGAGAGCGGCTCTCGCTGCACAAACCTGCATTGATTGGCCAGCCACCCCTCTGAGCTTCACATAAGAGCGACACCCAGGACCGTCCTGACCCAAAAACACAATTACACACACCCCTCAGAAACGGCACAGCGTCTGTCAGCCGTTACACTGATAAAAATTGATTCTGTGATTCTGAAAATGAAGTAAATTTCTTCATTTTGATTCTGTGGTGAAGTAAATACTACAGAAAAAAAAAAACTAAGTAATTTGTGACCCTGGACCACAAAACCATTTTTTAAATTGCATCATGCATCATCTGAAAGCTGAATAAATAATCTTTCCATTGATGTATGGTTTGTTAGGATAGGACAATATTTGGCCGAGATACAACTATTTGAAAATCTGGAATCTGAGGGTGCAAAAAAAAAAAAAAAAAAAAATCAAAATACTGAGAAAAATCACCTTTAAAGTTGTCCAAATGAAGTTATTAGCAAGGAATATTACTAATCAGAAATTAAGTTTTGATATATTTATAGTAGGAAATTTACAAAATATCTTTATGGAACATGACCTTTACTTAATATCCTAATGATTTTTGGCAGAAAAAAAAAATCGATAATTTTGACCCATAAAATGTATTGTTGGCTATTGCTACAAATATATCTAATTTAGTTCTGACAAAAAAAAAATAAAATAAAATAAATAAATAAATAAATTCTATATTAGTACTCAATATAAGCTTGTAGAATTTAAAGTTTGAACTTATAAGCATATTTTACTTGGAATTGTTTGTTATTTTTTAGTGCTGTCAAACGATTAATCACGATAAAACTTTAATAAAAGTTTTTGTTTACATAATATATGTGTGTATGCTGTGTATATTTATTATGTATATATAAATACAAACACATGCATGTATATATTTAAGAAAAATGTTATGTTTGTAAATATTAAATATATTTATATAAAATATAAGAATATAATTATATATGTATATACATGTAAATATGTTTAAAATATATACTGTATGTGTGTATTTATATACAGTAAACATAAATACACACAGTACACACACACATATGTAAACAAAAACTTTTATTTTGGATGCGATTAATTGCGATTAATCTTTTGACAGCACTATTATTTTTTACAAAGACTGTTTAAGTAAATATCAAAGTCATGATCCCGTTGTTCCCATCATGCACTTGGGCATGAATAATTAATAAGGTTAATTTTTTGCTGTTCTCGAGATGCATCTACACTGTTTTATGGTTGCTTTTGTTGTTAGGTTAAGTAACTTGCTGTTTTGTGACATCTGGAGTTCATTTTCTACTCAAAATGACCCATTCATACTCAAACACTATTCACTGATTGTTACCGTCATTGTGTGTATATTGTGTGTGTATTGTGGTCTCTGTGTTCATTTGGTTAATAACTACATTGAGTCAATATATTACCTTAAAAAGAACAACGAGCTGTCTGCTTGCTTACGTACACGTTTGTAAGTGAACCACATGCTTTAATGGCATTTTTTTCAGTGCTATGTTGTTTGAGTAAAGTTTACAAACCACTGAGTGAAATATACTTGAGTATTGCAGGGTAAACTTAAAATAATTAAGTAGAAATTACTCATCAAACTCTAACTGGCCACGCTAAATTTACTTATTTCCTTTGACAATTTTACATAACTTAGTGAAGTAGATTTTACTTAATTTCATATTTAAATTTTACTTTAAAAATATGCATGCAAAAACTTGCAAAAGAAAAATTAAGTAAATTTTTTTTCAGTATAGGCTTTCACAGCCCACTGCAGATCTTAATGCATGAGGAAACATTTGGATCAAACGCCTCAAACAAACACTAGAGGGTTTTCCCAGAATCCTTCTAATGAAATCAAGGAGACTCCTGACATTTGTGCTGCTTGTATGAATAGAGGCTGAAGTTGATTAGCGTCTGATTATGGACTAATTGTGGAAATCTAAGGAAGCAACTCAATGGAGGAAACGTGCTGCCATCTACAGGACACTCAGAGACGACACAAGAATACAGATTTTATTTTATATATATATATATATATATATATATATATATATATATATATATATATATATATATATATATATATATAATATATATATATATATATAAAAAAACACACAAAGCTGCCAAACAAATCATTACTGAACATGAGGAGATTTAAAACACTAGTGAAGGAGGAACATGCTTGATGAGCACTTCATCATGCTTCTCCTTTACTGCTTCAATGCATCAATAAATAAAATTAAATTAATGATAAAAAACATGGAGCATATATTTAGAATAAAATAATTTAGTAAAGTTCTCTTTTCATTTAAATAAATATGCATATTTAGAATAAAATATATGTAGTATTTTGTTGTATTGTATTTAAAATAAAATAAAACTTAAATTAGAAAATATAAAATAAAAAATATAAAATAAAGTTGAATAGAAATAGAAATGTTTTATTTTAAATAAATTAATAATTATTAGAAAATAAATAGAACATACAAAATAAGAGAACATATTTAGAATAAAATAAAATGAAGTATTTTGTTATATATTAAACAATTATTAATGAATAAATATTATAAAATAAATAAAATATATTTATATAAAAATATTATTTAAAATAAAAACAGATTTAAGAGTAAATAAATTTTTATTAGAAAATTTGGAAGAAAAGAAAAATCTTAAAACAAACTTCCTACTAACTCTCATATAAAACTCTGAATATGTAAAATGATTGGATGTCATGAACCTCACAAACCTAACAACTATTTCTTCCTCTGCAGTCACAGTATCAAGCCAGAAACACAACTGTAAACCAGCAATTAGATTGAAGCAGTTTGTTTTAAAAAGCTCTAGCCGTTGTGTGTACTATATGCATCAGACAGACTGAACTGACACACAACGACACGATCTATCTATCAGTCCAGGAGAAGACAGAGCGCTCTCTACCTGTCTGTAGGTGCAGATGATGATCTCCCGCAGGTGATAGTGCAGCGGCGTCATGGTCTCGCTGACTGAGTCTAACGCCAGATCAACCTCCCGCTTCATCCGGTGACCGTCAGGGAGCAACCGCACCAACTTCATCACCACCTACAACACAGTGTAAATACATATACACATCTTATTAATATAGCAAAACAACTGCTGTTCCACGAGTGCTGATATTGGTTTGATGTGGACAAAAAGTATATTGTCTAAGCTTCATAAACCAAGTACAAAAATAAATGGAATTTAACCTGATGCTTGAGCAGAAATTAAATAATAAAAGTATAATAAAAATATTATAATAAAAATATATCATAACACAGTAATAAAATATTATATATAAACGGAATTTAACCTGATGCTTGAGCAGAAATTAACTAATAAAAGTACAATAAAAAATATACTATAATAAAAATCTATAACAATACAATAATAAAATATTATGTATAAATATTCATACAATATTTATAAATACAAATATTTTAATTATAATTAAAAGCATTAAATATTTATTTAATTATAAATATTTAATTGTATCATAAACCAAGTACAAAAAATGGAATTTAACATGACGTTAACTGATTTAACATCAGTTAAAAACTTAAAACATGAGCAGAAATTAGAAAATAATAATTATAAAATCTTAAAAATTACAATAAAATATTATACTAAAAATAAAGTTAATAAATAATAATAAAATATAAATTATATGTATATTAATCATAATAAAATATTTATGATATAATACTTAATTGTTATTTAATTTAATTATGAATATAATTGTATCATAAACCAAGTAAAAAACAAAATGGAATTTAACATGTTGCTTAAGTCAGTGAATTAAAACATGAGCATAAATTAAATACTACTACTACTACTACTACTACTACTACTACTAATAATAATAATAAAAGTACAATAAAATGATAACAAAATATTATAATACAAAAATAATTATAATTTAAATATTTATGAAAAATATTAATAATATAATATAGTATTAATTAATATTAATTAAATATTTATTAAACTACAAATTACATTACATGTATTATTATTATTATTATTATTATTATTAATAATAAAATAATAATAATGATAATAATAATAATAATAATAATAATAATAATAATAATAATAATAATGTGTTATTATTATAATTATTAAAGCATATTTAATACTAACATAAATATAAACATTTTTGAGTTTGATCTGCCCTACATCTCCCAGCATCCATAACCTGTACAAGGTCACAGAAGACTAATTTTAGTGTGTTTTTAGGGCAGATGATCCCTCAGGTCACCGTTGCCCTGAATCCATCCTGAGGTCATCATTGACTGCGTGTGTATCTGAGCTTGATTTAGCAGAGTAACATGTGTGAAATTACCCTGAGGAACAGAAATCACGGCAGCTACTGACACACAGAGCGAAAGATCACATGACCGGGTCAGAACCATCCGCATCGGGACGAAACACACGCATCATTTACTGAATGTGGGTCAGAAACCAGACGTTTTTTACGTTTGCACGCCATCAGTGTTTCTGGATATCACAACTCTGAGCTCACGGCCTGAATTAAACTAATTATGTGTTGTGTTCCTAATAAAGATACAGGACAAGAGAGCTTACAGCAGTTATTCACAAAGATAGCACAGTGAAGAGACGTCTCGTACCACTGATGCTATAAACCAGGTTTCATGCTACAAAAACCCTGAGGAATCAGAAAAACCATAAACCACAGCTGGCCGAGTGAAAACAGACGGACTTCTGGGAATGACAGAACAGGTCTTGCTTTTGGTTTGAGACGCTCTCCAAAATCTAAACTGCACAGACAAGCAACCACTGAAGATCTTAATGGTGACGTGTGAGAAAGAGAAAACGCATACAAGATCCAAATCACGGATGAAATGTGTCACATTAATATTGAGACTCTAAATTCAGATGCTTGAAAACCACCAGGAGAAATGAGATAAACACCTGAATGATCTGAACGGCTTTAATAATCAATTAAATGCCACATTACTAATGCACTAATGCTAAATATAACCCCTTGAAGCAATTTATGAACGGAAAATTTTTTTATATACGCGTATATAAAAAAAAAAAAAAAAAAAAAAAAAAAAAAGTTCATTTATTGTACACTACCAGTCAAAAGTTTTTGAACAGTGAGATTTTTTGTTTTTTAAAGAAGACTCTTCTGCTCACCAAGCCTGCATTTATTTGATCCAAAGCACAGCAAAAACAACAAAATTGTGAAATGTTTTTACTATTTAAAATAATTGCTTTCTATGTGAATATCTGTTAAAATGTAATTTATTTCTGTGATCAAAGCTGAATTTTTAGCATCATTACTCCAGTTTTCAGTGTCACATGATCCTTCAGAAATCATTCCAATATTCTGATTTGCAGCTCAAAAAACATTTATTATTATTATTATTATTATTATTGTTGTTGTTGTTGTTGTTGTTGAAAACAGCTGAGTAGAATTTTTCAGGTTTCTTTGTTGAACAGAAAGTTCAGAAGAACAGCATTTATCTGAAATAGAAATCTTTTGTAACATTATAAATGTCTTTATCATCACTTTTAATCAATTTAATGCATCCTTGCTAAATTAAAGTATTAATTTCTATCATTTCTTTCACAAAAAAATAAATATATATATGGCACCTTGACTTCAGAGACAGAAGAAACATTACAAATCTTACTGTTCAAAACCTTTTGACTTGTAGTGTGTATTGTGTAAATTGCATGTCTTGTTTATAAATGAAACCTTTTTTTTTTTTTTTAAAGATATTTTCCGTATTTGTCATCCAACAAAACATGAAATTAAAAAAAAAAAAAAGAAAAAAAAAGTAGGTTAGATTAAAAAGACAGGTCATAATGCAGAAGTGCATCACCTCAAACTCGCCCTTTGTGTATTTGGCATCAGGAACGCTTACGATTTCATCCTCACAAGACTCTGGAAAACCCTGTCAAACAAAAACATCCAAAATATAGACAATTACTACAATGTACCATAAACAAGTCAAATAATACACAGTTCTATGTAAATATTAGGGCTGGTAATTTAACGTGTTAATCAGATTAATTAATTACAGTGAAAACTAACGCGTTAAAATTATTAACGCATTTAACGCACTTGCCCCGCCCCAGACCTACGTGGGTCATCTGACATTTCATACAGTTGATTGATGACAAATATGAGGCAGGGCAACAACTCACTGCGTGATGGAGCCTAGAGAACGTAGTTAGAATGTCCCTAAATCTCAAGATATGGGGCAAAAATGCCCCTGTTTGAGTTTCTGTCTCATATTTACATCGTATAGTTAAGCAATATCACACGAGCAATAGGCTAAGTGCAATACCACACGAGTGCAAATGATACTGATCTTATACAACAGCTCAGGAAGTAAGAAGTTAATAGTGTGTTATTTTAGACACAATGTTGTCTGTTTTGCTCAATTTTGGCAACGAAAATATAAAGACAAAGCAGAACTGTTCGTCTCCGAGCAACACACAGCAGCATTTCATTTCTTAATGCACGTTTTGAACGAACTGGGTGAATCATTTGGCACATTGAATCACTGTCCATAGGCGCGCTGGATTTGAAGCGGCGCTGCACAGACCGATCGGTGTGTGACATCAAAGGACCGCGAAAGTGGTCTGCTCTCTAATCGCTCTCGCGGTACTTTGATGTCACACTCTGATCGATCTGATGGTGATGATCCGCTTCAAGTCGAACAAGCCTAATGATTCAATGGACCATTTAGAACCATTTACTTCACTCCTGAATGAATCAGCCATTTGAACGAATCAAATAAATGAATAAATGACTCGATGACTTTATCATTAAGACATTTACCACCACCTACTGGCAGTTTTAGTTTATTATTTAGAGTATCATTTCAAAAAAGAAATAATTTCATATTTCCATAGTAGTAATCATAAAATTAATGAAATAATTATTAAAAGTATAGTTCACCCACCCAAAAATGACAACTGTGTCATCATTTACTCACCCTCATGGACCAAAAGAGTACACTCTAAAAAATGCTGGGTTGTTTCAACCCAATTTTGGGTCAAATATGGACTAACCCAACTTTTGGGTTAAAAATGTAATGTAAAAATTTAACCCAACAGCTGGGTTAGTCCATATTTGACCCAAAATTGGGTTGAAACAACCCAGCATTTTTTTAGAGTGTATATATAATAAATTTGATCAAACAAAATATTTCATGCTGAAGCTACTTTTTGTAATGTCTGTTTGATGCTTTACACAACAATGACTTTAAATGATCTTTTAGGAGTAATTTCTCAGCCAAATTTGATGTGTGATTAATTTGAGATTAATTAATTGCCACATCATGTAATTAATTAGATTAAAATTTTTAATCGCTTACCAGCCCTAGTAAATATTATAACATAAATAAGATAATTTCTCACCATTTACCTAAATATTCAAGCATCCACCATTTAAGACATTTATCATAATTTCAGTAAAATTACAGCGGGGTTCAAAAGTCTGAGACCACTAGAGAAAATTATATTCAGTGATAAATTAAATAAAATAATTAATTGCTTACTTTGTTACATATTTGTTAGAAATTGTGTAACAAAAAAAAAAATATTATCAGCATCACACTTTGAGTGAAATGTAGAATATACTATATTTAGAAATAGTTTTACGGTGCTTTTTTGTCGCTTTGGAGCTTAGTAATCATGGTTTCTTCAAAATGACTGTGTTCAACAAACAAACAAAAATAAAAAATAATATAATAAATAAAATAAAAAATAGCAAATATATTATCTATACCTCTACATTTTGTTAATTTAATCTTATTTAGTAATTTTTAAATTGTTAAATCAATAAGTTAAAAAATAGGTTAAAAAAATATCAAATAAATAAGATAATTGCATCTCAACAATTTTATATCTAAACTCTTTTATATACATACACAAGAGTTCAGATGCAAAAGCCTCTAAGTGGCGTCTGAAATTTTCTTCTAAAATGAGTATTTTCATCAAGCTCCTATGTTTAGGTTCATTAATTTTACTCTAATTGCAATGTATAGGTGCTTTTCTATGCAATTAAAGTGAAATATCTGAACATAAATATAGGAGCCTGATAAAAATGCTAATTTTAGAAGAAAATTTAAGACGCCACTTTTGCATCTGAACTCTTCATTCATATATATATATATACACACACACACACACATATACAGGTGCATCTCAATAAATTAGAATGTCGTGGAGAAGTTCATTTATTTCAATAATTCAACTCAAATTGTGAAACTCGTGTATTAAATAAATTCAGTGCACACAGACTGAAGTAGTTTAAGTCTTTGGTTCTTTTAATTGTGATGATTTTGCCTCACATTTAACAAAAACCCACCAATTCACTATCTCAACAAATTAGAATACTTCATAAGACCAATAAAAATAAACATTTTTAGTGAATTGTTGTCCTTCTGGAAAGTATGCTCATTTACTGTATATGTACTCAATACTTGGTAGGGGCTCCTTTTGCTTTAATTACTGCCTCAATTCGGCGTGGCATGGAGGTGATCAGTTTGTGGCACTGCTGAGGTGGTATGGAAGCCCAGGTTTCTTTGACAGTGGCCTTCAGCTCATCTGCATTTTTTGGTTTCCAAATGAAATACAAAACTTGCTCTCATCTGAAAAGAGGACTTTGGAGCACAGGGCAACAGTCCAGTTCTTCTTCTCCTTAGCCCAGGTAAGACACCTCTGAAGTTGTCTGTGGTTCAGGAGTGGCTTAACAAGAGGAATACGACAACTGTAGCCTAATTCCTTGACACGTCTGTGTGTGGTGGCTCTTGATGCCTTGACCCCAGCCTCAGTCCATTCCTTGTGAAGTTCACCCAAATTCTTGAATCGATTTTGCTTGACAATCCTCACAAGGCTGCGGTTCTCTCAGTTGGTTGTGCATCTTTTTCTTCCACACTTTTTCTTTCCACTCAACTTTCTGTTAACATACTTGGATACAGCACTCTGTGAACAGCCAGCTTCTTTGGCAATGAATGTTTGTGGCTTACCCTCCTTGTGAAGGGTGTCAATGATTGTCTTCTGGACAACTGTCAGATCAGCAGTCTTCCCCATGATTGTGTAGCCTAGTGAACCAAACTGAGAGACCATTTTGAAGGCTCAGGAAACCTTTGCAGGTGTTTTGAGTTGATTAGCTGATTGGCATGTCACCATATTCTAATTTGTTGAGACAGTGAATTGGTGGGTTTTTGTTAAATGTGAGCCAAAATCATCACAATTAAAAGAACCAAAGACTTAAACTACTTCAGTCTGTGTGCATTGAATTTATTTAATACACGAGTTTCACAATTTGAGTTGAATTACTAAAATGAATGAACTTTTCCACGACATTCTAATTTATTGAGATGCACCTGTATATACATATACACAAACACATACACATTATAAATCTCAACTGCTTGATTGCTTGTATAATCGCAAAATGTAAACTATATTATCTTCTAACTCAAATCTGCTAAATGAGATTAAGACATGAAGATATTAAGATATTTTAAACATTAATATCATGATTTTCTGTAAAGCTACTTTGAATGCTACAACTGATTCCAGGTAGAAAATAAAATTCTGTCTGTATAATTTGTGTATTGTATGATTGTGACGTACGTTGAAGTGCCAGAGCGTGAGAGCCGCGATCACCATAGCTGTGGTCGTCCTTCCTTTACCGTTAGAGCAGTTAAAGACGAACGCAGAGAGCGAGTCTTCAGCGAGACACGACTTCATCGCCTCCAGCAGCCTGTCGAAACCCTGAACACACACACACATTATCAATGAGACCGAATGAAAGCGATAAAGCAGACTGTGATAAATCACTTTCACAAACACATTCATACGATTCTATAAAGCATACAAAAGAAAGATAATGAAACTGTCAGACTGAACCCAATAAAACCAGGCTTTCATTCAGAATAATAGAAGTGAAGTCTATTACAGCAATAGTTTACCCATAAATGACAATGCTGTCATATTTAACCAGGATCATGCCATTCTTTATGACTTCATTTCTTCTGGAGAACACAAAGAGAAATTTGGAGCTTTTTGGGTTTGCTTGTTATGAGACACACGAGAACCATTGAAGTCAAGGTGCCATGCTTTTTCATCTACGTACATCTTATTAATATTATCTTATTTAATCATATTTGAATCTTTATTGATTGCCTGAAGACTTTGCATGTGTGATACAAACTAATTGAAGATACTTTGAAGGTGCTTGTTTTGTCAGTTTTGGAGCATGATTATCATGGTTTCTTTAAAAAAAACAAATAAATAAATTAAATTAATAAAAATAAAATAAAATGATAAAAAGTAAAATCTAAATAAAATAAAAATTATAATAATAACAGAATAATAAAATAACTTAAATTAAATTAAATTAACATTTAAATAAATGCTAAATTAAAATAAAAAAATAACTAAACCTAAAATAAAATAAAATAACCTAAGGGCTAGTTAATGACATATTTCTGGGTCAAAAATAAAATAAAATAAAATAAAATAAAAAATAACATGAAGGTTGATGACATTTCTGGGTGAACTATTTCTGTAAAATCGAAACTGACAGTAACTCTGACGAACACTAGAGGGAGCAGACGGTCTTTTCTTTGTTTTGTCATTTGCCTTCATCATTGCATCTGAATGGAAAGATCTTTAACAGGTCTGTTAAAGTGTGTTTCACCTCTTCAGTCGGAGCGGAGCATTCTGGGAAGGGTATCCGTCTGTACTGCAGTCCCTGATGTGAACTCTTGTGCTGGTTAAAGATCTCCTGCACCGTCACGCAGCTCTTGAACATCTTCATCTGCTTCTCCTGCTCCAGAGTTACTTCAAGCCATTTCTGACTTCCCACAAGCTCCTCTTTCAGAGCCGCTTCCAGTCTCTATGTCACACACACACACCGAGATACAGATGCTGTTCAATGTGTAGAGCAGGGGTTCACAAACTGATGAAAAGCTAATAATTATCGAATCAGCTGTCATGATTTAATTTTACAACATGCAACAAGTTTACAGCATTTTACTAAAATTCCAACAAAATAAATGTGAAAAGTGAATAATTTATGACAAACGTATTGTAACTTGTACTGTAATAATGATCAAATATTCATTTTTTTTTAGAGTACAATTGTAAATTTACAAAAGTAATATATTTTTATTTTTATAGTGTTAAAACATGGTAATAATAATGATAGTAATAATAACTACAGTCCAGCTACGAGTCAAAATAAAACGGTGCCTATTTTTTTTTTTAAATATTACTACTACTTTATTAAAGTATAAGAAAATAATAGATTTTTTTACATTAATTGTAATACATTCATGTCAAAATAAAACTGCCTAATTTTTTAAATTTGTTAAATAATAATAATAATAATAATAATAATAATAATAATAATAATAATAATAATAATAATAATAAATAATTGATTTCTAATATTACTATTATTATTATTTTTTTATACTTTTTAAAAATAAGTACTAATAAAAATAATTTAATAAATAATAATAGATTACAAAAGATGACATTTTATCCATTTACCTGCATGTCAATTATGACAATTAACCAACATCAGTGAACATGTAAATATGTCATCAAATTATTGTAATATTAACTTAAAATTAACAAGTCACTCAGGTAAATATTTTACGTCTACTTGGCCAACTAACAAAAAAGTTAGGGAAACACTGGTCTAGAGAGATAAAACACATCTAGGAGGTTGTTAGCTGGTAAAAACAATAAACAGAAAAACAGATAGTAAAATTTAAAAATCACTTAAGTGTGTTCATTAAAAATAAATTGATTATTAAAACTACAAAAGCAGTTCAATCAAGCAGCGAGTGATTCTCTCTTTTTTTTTTATTGTTTGATTAACATTAATGAGACAGACAGCCTGTATATATTAAGACATAGTGTAATGCACGGATCTAATATAATGTTACACATCCGATGTTTTTCCTCAAACATTCACTTAAGACATAACAGATTGTGTTTGCGTGAATACTTAAATATATTTATCCTTCTGTAAATCTGTGTATATGTGTATCGGGATAGAGCACTTTATGTGTGCGCTTCGGAAGAGAATGAAAGGGTACTCTTCTCAGAAAACGTACAAATAAAGATATTTTTAGATGTTTAATTGCTTTTTGGAGCATTGGGATCGCTAGACAAGGGCTTAATGAACTAATTTTTGTGAAAACCTCAAATTCGACATTTTTCACTTTTTTTGCCTGTAGCTCAAAACTAGCCTGTGCGCATTCACACTCATTTTGCCAGCACAGGTCACAGATAACAACAAGCAGAAACAGACTCTGACCTGGATCTCGTGCGTCTGTGAGGAGAGCACACATATGTGCTGGTCCACATGCGTGGGCTCTCTGGGACAGAAGATCTGACCATTGGCCTCCAGGACCAGCTCATCCTGCAAATTTACCCACAAAACACTGCTGTGCTTCCTCTTCTCATCCGTCAGATACGCCAGAACAACTCCCGTTGCCTGAAACGTGACCATACCGCTGGTTAGAATTAACAAACCCCTCAGAAGGGATCAGAGTCCGTCTGAAATAGCTTTTACCTCAGATGTCGGCTGTGCCATCCCGTACACTGACATCTTGGGCACTCGTCTGAAATTAGCCACTTTCATCTGCTTAATAGTGCTCAGAATGTCAGGTGCCAAATATTCATCTGCTACCTAGAAACACAACACACCTCTTCAGAAATAATCCATCATCCTTATTGGTTTAGTCAAGGTTTACAGAGAAATGTGTCATCTTAGGATCATATGTAACTGCTGTCAAAATAATTTCCCAGTTTAATATTCAGAGACTACGAACAGGGTACAAATGATTAATTTAGGATTATTGTTACAATAGATTATTTTTATTATTATTTTTACATTTTTTCTAACTTTGTAAAGCAACCTTGGGTTTTAGAAAGGAGCTGTTCAAATAATGAATAAATAGATAAAAAACAAAATAAAATAAAAATGGTTGTTATTGTTATTATTATTATTATTATTATTATTATTATTATTATTATTATATTTGATTTTTTTAGTTTAACTCCTTACCATAATAATAATAATAATAATAATAATAATAATAATAATAATAATAATAATAATAATAATAATAATAACAACAACAACAACAACAACAACAACAACAACAACAACAACAACAGCAATAATAATAATTATTATTATTTACATTTTTTCACATAATTATACTGGCTCCATTTTTCAAGCACGCACATTCAACCCTGTTACTAAAGTAATATAAAGAAAAATTACTGAAGTTAAAAGGGTTTTAAACTGTATTCAAAACATCTCAAACTGTAGGAACAATTGCTATCCTTAAAAAATAAATAAAATAAAAATTTAAAATTTTTAGTTTGATATTTGAGACATTTTTTGAAAGTAAATCCCCTCCTGAAAATAGTTTGTTGAAAATAAACAATAATTTGATTTGTTGTACTAGCAAGCAATCATGGCTATTTTGTCAAACATATAGCAAAATATGAAAATAAAAAATAAATAAATGTTGCATTAAAAATAGTGCTGTCAAACGATTAAATACACACACATACAGTATATATTTTGAATAAATACACACAGTATAAATTTTGAAAAAAAATTACGTTTAGACATTTATATATTCATATTCTTATATTTCATATTATATATAAATATATAATATATAAACATAACATTTTTCTTAAATATATACATGCATGTGTTTGTGTTTGTATTTATATATACATAAATATACACAGTATACACACATATTCTGTAAACAAAAACTTTTATATTGGATGCGATTAATCGTTTGACAGCACTAATTAAAAATAATTTTACATGAATCAACAGAATTTACAAAAAGAGTCCTAGAGGAGTTGAAACACTATCAGTCTATTAAAACACCCGTCAAAGTAATTTTTTACGTTTCAAGGTCTGTATGAAGCCTGTTTGTGAAAAATGCCACTTAAGACATTCGTAGTTTGACTTCCTCAGTTCAGTCAATTCAGCACTAAAGAAAGTGTTTAAGGCTGCTGCTTAGAAAGAAAAGCCAAGCCATAGCGTCACACTTTTACAACTTATCTGATGACCAGTCACACTTTCCTTAGACACTGTTGCTAAGTGAAAAAGTAATTTCCATGCAGAGAAAAACCACATTAATCTCAATAGTGAAACACTTCCACGATCAGGACAGATAAAGTAGAGCGAGTCTGTTGAGATCATTAGGATTTCTTCATGCTGCTCTTTACAATTTAATGCAAGTGAATGAAGACTGAGGCTATCTGTAAAAATATATTCAGGTCAGTATGTGTGAAAAGTGCTATTTCAGTCATGATTATTCACTGACTCGGACTTTGTTTACATGCACAACAAATTCTGTTTAAGCTTTGTATTAGGGTTGCAACCATATTTTGAATATAATGTTTAAATGTGTACAGGCATCATAATATTCCTGCATTCATGGTCAGTATGATTATCTACACATATGCATTTCCGTTCCCAGTGGTATTTATCAAGAGGATTATGCTGCTGCAATACATTATGCTCGGTTATTAGTTTTATTACTAGTTTTCTTAATAACTTAATTAAGAATGACACTTCACACCTTCAAGAATACCTGACAACAACAGCACAAAAATGGAAAAACAATCATTATTAATCATTATAACATTCCGTCTTGAACTAAATCTTCTAATCAAAGGATGATTTTGCTTAAAATGTCGTAATGATAATTGGTGTCCTTAATATATTCCAAGCGATGTCAGATAGGTAATGATGTTGGTGTTTCTCACCAGAACTCGAGCTCCTTTCGTGAGCAGGTCAGCTGGTGCTCTGAGCTCTGATTGGTCCATGCAGGAGAGGAGGCGGTACATCCAGGCGTGAGAGCACAGCCATTGGCTGAAACTACAGGCGAACGCCAGCGGATACTAGAACAGTGAGGAACATCATAATAAATACGACTAGCAAATGAAAAGTGACTCTTAAAAGGGTGGCTTAAAAACACACTGTACCTGTTCATGCAGGTAAGCATTAAAGATGATCAGGTAGAAATATCGCTCTAGACTCTGTAAAGTTCGATGGAGGAAGTAATCTTTAGTGCTGCTTCCCTGAAAACACACACAGAGAGACAACAGAAAATACACTTTATTTACAATCTGTCTAGCTGTGGGCCGTAAATCTGCTCGAGGTTTGTATTTTCAGCTGGTTCTGCAAACAAGTGATCCACAAGCAAAACTAGATAGAAATATAGCTGCAAGCAGCGATTACCAGGGTTCAAGCACTTTAAGGCCTTTAAGGTGGTCTTGGCCAACCTGGATGCATGGCTGACAGTAAAACACATCCAATATGGGGAACAGACGTATAGACACACACACTGAAATGAAATTACTAAGCTAGTATATTAATACTCAATAAGCATGCTTCACACACACACACACACACACATTTTGTTGCAGATATAGATATTTGAAATAAATGATAGGTCACAAAACTTATTGCAAGTCTTCTCTTTTTAAGAGTTTATATGTCATTTTCAGGTTTCATTGTAATCATAATCTGGCACAATTGTAAAAACTGATATATCTGTATGAATAAAATGGTAAACTTTGACTCGATGTGATTTTAAATGTTACAACAGTAATTTTACATTGTCTCAGCATGAATCCATAAGCAAACCTATGAACAGTACTGTTTTAGTGTTTAATGAGCCCATTAGTGATCTTCCGCTGCCATCTAGTGGTTATAATTGCAATTTCTCATACATTTTAACCTTTATTAATATTATAGTGTTATTTTTTGCCCGATCTCTCTTAAATTTTGCATGTTTGTTTAGAATGAAATTATGCATAATTTCACACAGTTTTGAGACTTTGTGGGCTTTCTTTTAGGATGTATAGGCCTTTGGGTACACTGTGTAAAGAACATATTATAAAATGACGGGTTTATAGTTGTCCAAAAGCAAATGTTCGACTTTTTTTTTTTTTTTTTGATAATTATTGACCTAGAAAGTCTAGAGAATAGTACTGCACTGATTTTATTGATTCTGAGTAAAAAACAAAACAAGGATTATTTCACTAAAGTAGTTTTTTTTTAATAATCTCAAATATTTAAAGAATAGTTTGATTGACTGCAGTGGTCCTAGAGGCAAACTTGTTCAGAATGAGGAGATCTATCATATGATATGAAGATATAGTGTATAAGTGAATATATGACCATTTTTTAGCAATTTGAGGCCATTTACCATAGAAATCTTGTGTCTTTGAAGACTTTTTAACTGTTATAGCAGCACTCATGGTCAGATCTCCATGGAACTTGATCTGCTTGCTTGTTAAGAGTAATCTGTCAGATGTTTTCACCAAGTTTCATAAAGTTTTGAGTTTTCATTTAGGTTTTATAGGCTTTTGGACATATTTGGTCATACACCTTTTTTAATGACCTCGTTATAGCTAAGCAAAGGACAAAAATTCAACATTTTTTGATAATTATTGATCTAGGGAGTCCAGAGAATATTACTGCAGTGGTTTGATCGAGATTGAGCTAAAAACCTAGGACTAGTTCACAAAAGTAGGTTTTAAACATAATTGAGAATATTTAACGAACGATTTGATTGATACCATTAGTCCCAGAGGCAAAGTTGTTCAGAATGAGGAGATCTATCATATGATATGAAGATCTAGTGTTTGTGTGAATAATATGAACATCATCTACAATTTGAGGTAATTTTCTATAGAAATATTGTGTTTTTGAGGCCTTTTTACCTGTTATAGCACCACCTAAGGTCCGATCACCATGAAACTTTGTATGCTGGTTAAGAATCATCTGATACATGTTTTCACCAAGTTTTGTAAAGTTTCGAGTTTTTGTTTAGGTTTTATAGGCTTTTGGGTATATTTAACCATGCCCCTTTTCTAAATGACCACTTTAAAGGTAACCAAAGAACAAAATTCTAAATTTTTTTGATAACTATTGATCTACAGAGTCCAGAGAATTGCGCTGCAGTGGTTTGATCAAGATTGAGTGAAAAACCTAGGACTAGTTTCGCAAAAGTAGGTTTTTGACACAATTGAGAATGACAGAAGTGGTTCTTGAGGCAAAGTTTCTCAGCATGAGGATATCTATCAAATGATATGAAGACTAAGTGTATGTGTGAAAAATCGTGCAATATACAATCATTTATGTACTTGAAAAAGGCAATTTTGCCCCCTATTGGCCGATTTCTTTCAAAATTCTTACAGTCCTTTAGGGCCATGGGTCGAACATGCCCACCAAGTTTTGTTCCGATCGGCCTCCATTAACCTTGTCTAATAGGTGCTTCATTGGCCGATGGCAGCCATGTTTTTCGAGATATGCCAATATCCTCATAGACTCTTATGACACATTGGACAAAGACAATGCATACCAATTTTCAGGTCAATTGGACTAACGCTTGCGTAGTTATAGCCATTTTTAGGTTTTTCCCATCTTATAGCGCCAACAAGTGGCAGAGCTAAGCTTTTTTTTTGACCAAAGATTCAGCTTTTACACATGTGTGCCAAGTTTGGTGAAGATATCTCATTCAGTTAATGACTTATAGCCATTTTAGTAAAAGTGGCCCTGCCCGTTACGAACATTTTGGTATCCCTATGCGACGGTGAGTCGAAATTTCAATTTTTTTTTTTAGAATTACTGATATTCACTATCCAGAGAATATTTCTGCACTGGTTTGGTTCTGATCGGACAAAAAATCTAGGACTAGTTTGCAAAAGTAGGTTTTGGACAAAATTCAAAATGGTGGGAAAACTGTCCAGATGGAAATAAAATCAGAGATAGCCATTGAGCCATGGATTCCAATGATATAAGACACTTGAGTCTATGACAAACGGTCTAGGAGATATGAGCGATTTCGCTTTTTTGTTCGCTGTACCGCCACCTATTGGCCAATTGTTGTGAGTCTTTGTCAGGTTCTCCCCAAATTGAGCTCTATCATCTGGCAAAGTTTCAAGTCTCTAGGCCTTACGGTTTGGTCTGCACGATCTGTTTTACGGCGGAAGAATAATAATAAAAATCTTAATTACAATAGGGTTTCAGCTATGCTCAGGTTTCAGTTGAGCATAGCAGATCTCAGTTTGTCCAGAATCACTGGAGACGGACAGAAGCAGCTGAGTGATGCATAAAGACTCATTGTTAAGACGCCTAAACATCTTACACACACTCATCTGTCCAGTCTGTGTAATGAAGACCGACAGAGTAATGAAGTGCTTTAAACAATGCTAGTCTTCAGATTCGGGGCTCGTGTTATGAGAAATCCATCTTTCATATAAAACAGAACTCAAACTTTCAGAACTCAAAACATCCTCATCAGCCTCCACTGATTTCACGTGCAAAGGGACGTTTATATTCACTACAGGTTAGATGTAATGTTTCTGCTCACCGAAGCTGCATTTATTTGATATATCAAAAAAATTGTGAAATATTTTTCAAATTCAAAGTAGCTGTTTTCTATGTGAATATATAGTAAAATGTAATTTATTTCTGTGATCAAAGCTGAATTTTCAGCATCATTACTCTAGTCTTCAGTGTCACATGATCCTTCAGAAATCATTCTAAAACACGAAAAAAAAAAAAAAAAAACCTTTGACCAGTAGTGTAAAAAGCAGCAAAAAACTGCCTATTTAATCTAGAGACAGTGCAAAAAATGAAACAAATGCACCTTGACCAATATCATATGCAGATTCTCACCTGGATCTGATAGTCTTCACCGATACCCTCCAGCTTTTGTTTGTTCTCATAAATGGCCTCTCGAATGTCGTGCATCTCAGAGCACAGATCGATGGCTCGGTCCACCTAAACACAGCAGCACACGGTCAACAGCTCATCCGGGATCTCTCAGTGTTTACATATAAATATTAGATTGAACACATGCAAATACAAACCTCTTCCATGACCTCTTGACCTTTAGGCAGCTTACTGATGAGGGTCTGAATAACCTGGAACTGCATTTTGGGTTTCTCTGTCGCATCCTCTTCAGCTCTATAAACATGTGATAACATTCACATTAAATGCATAATTACACTTAACTGTATATAAGAAAAAACAAACCTTGCTGTGTGTACTGTGTTGGGCTAACCGAGACTTTCATAGCACTTGCTTATTATTGCTCTTTTGTTGGTTTTGATTGCTTCTATAGTCATTATTTGTAAGTCGCTTTGGATAAAAGTGTCTGCTAAATGACTAAATGTAAATGCACATAATATACATCTTTATTAAACATTCTTAAGCATGCAAAAGAACAATATACAAAACGTTTCTGGTCAGTAAGATTTTTTTTTAAATAAATTATTACTTTTATTCATCAAGGATGCATTAAATTGATCAAAAATGTCAGTAAAGACATTTATAATGTTACAAAAGATTCTATTTCAAATAAATGCTGTTCTTTTGAACTCTGTTCATCTGTGAATCCTGAAAAATAAAACGTTTCATGGTTTCCACAAAAATATTGGGCAGCACAACTGTTCTCAACATTGATAATAATCAGAAATGTTTCTTGAGCAGCAAATCAGCATATTAGAATGATTTCTGAAGGACCATGTGACACTGAAGACTGGAGTGATGATGCTAAAAATTCAGCTGCGCATCACAGGAATAAATTACAGTTTAACAGTTACTCACACAGAAAACAGCTATTTCAAATTGCAATATTATTTCGCAATTTTACTGTATTTTTGATAAAACAAATGCAGCCTTGATGAGCAGAGAGTCTTTGATTTTGAAAGACAATCTATCAAAAGCAAAAACATCTTACCAACCCCTTACATCTTGAGTGCTAGTGTGGCATGAGTATGTGATCATGTGATGTGTTGGGTCTTACGGTGCAGTCGGCTCCTGTGCCGCCCGTGTGAGGTGCATCATCACCAGAGATCCCAGGATCATACCCAGATTGGTTCGGCCGACGCCGACCTGACAGCTGAAGAGCAGAGCCGGAAGAGGACGGGACACGTCACGACTCAAGGACAGAGACGGATTCTCCTGACAGAATGAGAGAGAGCATTCAGTCCGTTCAACTGCGATGCACATACAGCTCTGATCTACTGGAATAATCATCTCAGGAACCTATTTGCAAAGTTTGCTTTTAATAACGTAATAAATTAAATCTAACAATCAATCAACTAGGGGTTTCCCACCCTAGGGATTCATGAGGGAACTATAAGGGTTCATAAAATCATAAAAATACAAAATAATAAAAAAAGAAATCAGGGATATTATACTTAACTAAAACTATCTATCTATCTATCAATCTATGAAATGTATTTTATTCCAGCCAGTTGACAAAGAAACATTTCTCATTTTTATAGTTTAACTTGATGTACTAAAATAAAAACTATATAGACATAAAACAATAACTAATAAAAATGACAAACACAAAACAAAATAAACTTTAACTAAAATTAAAATGAAAAGGGCTCACAAAATACAAAAATAAAAATTCAAAATATTAAAAAAAATAAATAAAAAAAAACTATAAATGTATCTCAATTATACTAAAATAGCAGACCCAAATTAAAATGAAAAACTTTAAAATATAAATAAAATATAAAAATTTAATTTAAAAAATGTAAATATATAAAAATGTAAAATATATTTTAAAAATATAAACAAAATAAAAATATATACAAATTATTTTATATAAAATATATTAAATAATTGAATTTGTTTACTTGCATGTCATGTGTCCATTAACCACCTTCAGATAATTGTGAATGTTTTGTTGAAATATTAACTTAATCTTTAAAATAAATAATTTACCTCAACGGGGGTTTGGCTGACAAAAAAAGTTTGGGAATCCTTAATGTAGCTTATTTTCCTCAAATAAAACTTGTGGTTTTATTTTAAACAAAAATGTGTTTGATTAAGAATAAAAATTATAACACAAATGACAAACACTAATATTCTTTCATTTTCCTCTTTATTTGCTTTATTTATATCTATACTGTCTATTCCTGCACATTGGAAATGCTATACATAATCAGTTTCTGTTTCGGTTTAGAAATGAATTTCAATCTCCAGTTAAGTGATTAAATGAGATCCGGTCTCTTCTGCGGATCTGCTCGCTGCGTGTTGGCAACCCTGGAGAACAAACAGCCTTGGAGCGAGTCAGGAAGTGGCCTCTTTCTTTTATAAAGCTGCTTCCTGTGTATCGTTCTATTGGCAGGGCTAAAATAACAGCTCGAGTCCTGCGGTTTGTCAGGACACTTTAAATAGCGAGCGGACAGAGTTTAGATAAATGATTCTTCGCCGCCCACACACTGCCAACAAATGCAGCAAAACAGCTTGTTTTAAAAGCATTCTGGGAATATGCATGAGCAGAATGCACCATATCACACAGAATATGAAGCATTTATCAGAAATGGACTCATTTCTGCACAGTCAGCCTGTGATTTACAGCAGCCGTTTTGCATTCTAATCTTAAACTTGACAAATCTGTGGCTTCAGCTTCTGTCAGGAAACACAAGACACGTGAAGGAAGTCTCATTCATCGGGCACATGCATGTCACATGACTGACGCAAACACACAAACTGAGCTCTGAATAGACAAAAACACCACACTGACACACTTTACCATGGTAAAACTAGTGATAGACTGACAGATCTATCTGTCAAAAATTAAATAAATAAAAAAAGACAGCTTCTTGTATTTTTGTGATTATGGGCTGATATCAGCCTTGATTAATTAATTAATTAATTAGTCATATTATAATAATAATAATAATAATAATAATAATAATAATAATAATAATGATAATTATTATTATTATTAATCTTATATATATATATATATATATATATATATATATATATATATATATATATATACACATACATACACATATATATATATATATATATATATATATATATATATATATATATGATCAGAAAACCTTTACATTATTTTATTATTATTATTATAAAATACATGCAATCAATGCATAGTAAATTTGTTTTTAAACAGTTTGTTTATTTTTATTAAATATGATAATTCACTGCTTTAATAATAATTACTATAATTATTCATAATAATAATTTCATATTCCTATATATATATATATATATATATATATATATATATATATATATATATATATATACACACACACATATACACACACACAATCCCACGATCAGAAAATATTTTACATTTTTATATTGCAATTATTATTGTTATGATTGTTGCTGTTTTTAAGTTGTATAATTCACCGTTTTAATAATAAGAAAATAATAAATGTATAATCAAATGAAGTGTTGTATTTTTGTTAACTAAGATTAATAAAGCAAACGTATTGCCCAATGCTAGTTAATCTATTACCTAATGAGACTTTATTGTAAAGCTTGACTAATATTTCTTTTTGTGGATTGAGCAAATATATGCAATAACTGCATTTAGAACAATATTGAGTTTTAATTTCTGATTACACTATTTTAAGGTATCATTGTTACAGTGTAAATATATATTTAAGTACTGAGTAATTAATTAACAACATGTACTTAGGATATGGTTAGTTACACGTAATTATGCAAATTTATTGTTATTACTACAGTAAGTACATGCAATGTGTGACAGACACTAAAATAAAATTCTGTTTCTTGTTTTAAGCAAAACTCTTTCTTGTTTTTAAGCAAGACTTTATGTACTAAAATAAATAAATAAAAACTATACTTAAAGAAGAAAAAAAACAAAAACAAAGAAAACTTTAATAGTAAGATAATAATAACCTTAAAATCTTTCTAAAAAAAAAAGTCATATTTTTAGGTCTCTAATAATTTCTAATATGTTCACACAGTTTTATCGTAACTACACTGCAAAAATTATTAGAGTATGTTTTACAAGAAAATTTCAGTCTTTCTACTTAATTTCACGTTTAATTCAATGTGTTACTTGCCATTTCTTTGTAATTATTTGTGAAATCTAATAGCAATTTCAGAGTGAAAATACTTTTGACACCAATTTTTTTTAAAATATATGTCTCTTGCATACAAACTATGGTCACAAGATACATCTCTATAAGTGCTGTCTGCTTTAAAAACATCAAAAAGTGCAGAGAAAGAGAAAACAATGAGGTTTCGTTGGGGCTTGTATGCTGCTCTTGTTTTGTAACTGAATGAGAGTGTTTGTCTTCAGTGCGTCTGATCTACAGACTCCAGAATATTCCATTAACTCATTTCCTTCTATCTAAACACGTTATATATTACAGCTCTGACGTGCTTTAAAGCATCTGACGTGTTTAGATTCCACCGTCTCAAAGACGTCAAACATCTTCAGAGGCTTTAATCACATTGCCGGCTGAAGCGAAGCGAGCGCATCACGAGAAAACTATTCCGCTGATGCATTTATGTCTCTCACATGACATCAGCTGACCGATGCATCGATTTAGATCACAGCGCAATTATCAGAAAGGTCATCCCGACCGGTTCATGGAGTTCATGCTAGTGTTTTCAGGAGAATCTCTTACCCGGAGAACATTCACGAACGCATCAAACTGGTCCTCCTGCGGCGCGCCCTCCGTCGGCAGAGGCAGACGATAATACCTGCACAAACACATCAACCATTTACACCAGTGTTTCCCAACCTTTTTTCTGCCGCGGCACAGTTTTGATAAGTAAAAAAAATCCCATGGCACACCAAGCAATAAAAGTAGGGCTGTCAGTCGATTACAATTTTTAATCTAATTAATTACAGAGTGCTGCGATTAATTAATCTAATTAATCGCAAACTAAAATTGCCTGTGAAAATACCCCCAAAAGATCATTTAAAGCTCTTATTGTGTTAAATGTTTATGCTACAATGGCCTAACAAAGTATGGAACATAAAAGAAGATAATTTGAAAAACATCTCAGTATTTTTTGTTCATGCAATGAAAGTTACTAGTGACCAAAACAGCTTAGTTACCAACAGTATTCAAAATGCCTTCTTTTATGTTGTGCAAAAGTAAGTAGGCCTAAGTCATTCAGGTTTGAAACAACAAGAGGGTGAGTAAATGATGACAGAATCTATTTATTCATTTATTTTTGGTGACCTGCCCCTTTAATGTTTTATTTATTTATCTATTTATTTTAATAAATGAAATTAGATGTCTGCATTCCCGCGGCTCTCCCGCACCAGATTTCTTGCAACGCAGGATTAAATTCCCGAATAAAACACGGTAGCGGTCGGTAACTCGTTTAATTTGAACGGGAGCGGGTGGTCTAACAATATCCTGTTCCCGAACTCCATTCAGAACAGCAGAGATTCTGTGCTTTACTCTCACTGACTGACCACCGGTACAGCCTGCACTCATGACTGTTATGCACGTGCTGCACGCATGAACCAGTGCTTTCTGCGTCACGCATTTTATTTGCGGGGTCTGTGCGCAGCACGTGCATAAAGATCCTCAGAGCAGGCTGTACCGGTGGTGAATATACGGCTCTCAGACAGAACAGGCAGGTTGTCGATGAGTGACAGAGCAGAATAAGGATGGAGCAAAGTGTAGATGCGCTGTCCTTGAAGAACATTCAACTCGGTTTTGTTCATATTTTGCTTAGCCTATAATTTTAAATGACAGATGTCGTATTTATTTATTTATTTTTCTCTAAGACAATTTTCCTACAGTTAACAGCAAAATGTTAAATGAATTTAGTATTTTGACAGATGAATAAAATAGCTTTTAAAATAGGCTATTTTTGTACAACCTACTTTTTTTTTCCCTCTGCGACACTTTTTCCTATTGTGTTGTAAATGTTAAACAAATTGTATCATGACAAGACGAATAAAATTAAGAAATACATTTTGTACAACATTTTTATTTTCTCTAAGACACTTTTTTTTCCTACTGTGCTGGCACCAAATGTTAAATGAATTTTGTGTCTTAAGTCAAAATTCAAGACTCTTGACAAGACGAATAAAATACATTTTTGTGCAGACTACACTTTTATTTGTTAGCCTATCTCTCTTTCTTTTAGTAGCGTAAATTTAAATGTGAGATTCTGGAAACGAGATCTACATTTAGCGGGAACGGTCGGGAACAAAATTTGTCTATGTGGACAGCAGGTGAACAAAAAGTGAATATATCGTGGGAGCGGGTGGGTGCGGAATATAACCTCACGGAAGCGGGACTAAAAAAACAGTCCCGCACAGACCTCTAAATGAAATGATACTCTAAAGAAGAAACTAAAACTACCAGCAGGTGGCGGTAAATGTCTTTGAGTCGATTTGTTCAAACGGCTGAATCATTCAGGAATTCAGTAAATGGTTCTCTCTATGAATGGGCTTTTGAATCATTGATTCACATGATTCGTTCAAAATGCAGATTCATTCAGAAACTAAACAGCTGTGTTGCTCGGAGACGCCCAACAGTTCTGCTGTGGCTTTTTAGGTAAGATTTTTGTTGGCAAAAAGAACAAAAACATAATATTGTGTTTAAAATATAGCACAATATTAACTTCTTATTTACTGAACTGTTGTATAAAATCACATTTGCACTCCTGACAAAAACAGCACTCCTGTGATATTGCTCTCGCTACTGGTGTGAAATCGCTTATATTATATAAATATGAGACAAAAACTCATACAGCAGCATTTTTTGCCTCAATATCTTGAATTTTAGGACATAATTGCATTTATGAAGTTCTATGCCCTGCATCGTATTTGTCAACAGTCAACTGTATGAAATGCAAGATAACGTACAGGTCTGGGGCGGGGCCAGTGCGTTAACTGCATTAAAATATTTTAAAATCGCATTATTTTTACATAACTAATTAATTCAATTCATTCAAAACGGCGAATTTCGCCGAAAAGCAACTAGTTTGCAGGTATGACATATGATCAGACACTTGCACTTAACATTTTCTGAAAATCATACTCAAATGGAGTTAACGAGGTTTTTGAGATCTGTGTTTTGTCCGTCATAAGAACGGCTGCATGAGACAGTAAATTAATCATTTTCATCAGTTTACTAGCTATAAAGTTTATTGTAGATATATGGGCACTCAGTTTCTCTTGTTGTTTAATACATTTGGCCAAAAATCTCATGATATAAAAGATGAACCACTATGCACGTACAAAAGTGCATTGGCTCCAACTAGACGGCAAATGCTAAGACTCTTCTCTGCTCTTTAAACACACAAAAACATTAGCTTTTATAAACAGCGTTTCTTGAGTTAAGAAAACACTGCTCTTATTCAAACATCAGTTCTTTATTTACCCTTGCATTGTGAAGAAGCAGACGCCTGTCTTCAAACTTCTTTCTGAATGAAGTTATGAGTTATGAGGTTTGACTGACAATTTGAGGATCCAATGGCCTTACAAGGTTTAGTCACATGCTCCTTTGAATGCTTTTCATTGGTTAAATATTTGTAAAACCCACAAATGGACATGACGATGACCAATAGCACTGATTTAAAATAATAATAATGAAATCTTAATCTGTGTTGTTTCCACTACTGTTTTTCTGTTTTGTGATAGTTGTTCTTGAGCCCTTTTTTGGTCCTGAGCAGTTCAACTGCCTGCTGTTCTTCAGGTTTCGTGTGTAAAAGTTTCGGGTATAAACTTTTGAACAGGATGATGATGTGTAAATTTCTTATTTTGTTTAAAGATAATATTTTTTTCAGTTGGTACTGCACTACCAAATGAAAAGAAGCTACATAAATACTTAAATGTTTCCCAGAAGACAAAATAAGTACAATTTACCCTAATCATCCAATTCAAAAATTTTACACCCTCTGGCTCTTAATGCATTGTGTGGCCTTCTTAGCATCAGTAAATGTTTTCACCTTATATAATAGTAATGTATGAGTCCCCCAGTTGTACTCAGTGTTAAAAGATGGACCTCAAAATCATAAAGTCACTTTTGGAAAGGGTTCAAATATGCAGAAAATGTTGGAAAACCAAAGAATGTGCAGGAGCTGGAGGATTTTTCTGAAGAACAGCAGGCAGTTGAACTGCTCAGGACCAATGAGGGACTCATGAACAACCATCACAAAACAGAAAGACAGTCGTGGATCAACCAGGAAACAACACACAGTAGTAAGATTCAAGGGCATGTATACTTTTGAACGGTGTCATTTTTATGAATTCAGTTATTATTTTGTCTTGTGGAGAATATATAAACATCTGTTATGTGAAATAGCTAATTCAGGACAGTATTAAATAAACAATAACGTGCAATTTTCATGATTCCTCTTATTTTGTTAAAATTACTAACATTTTGCATATTTTGCAAGGGGCATGTGAATTTATGAGCACAACTGTATGAAAAGCAGCAGTTCTGTGTACCTGTATGTGGGCAGGGTGAAGCGCGGCCGCTTATACACCTCCTCTGTAACGTGAATGTCTTCCTCACAGCTGATGGAGATCTTCTGAGGTTCTCCTTTAAAATGCTCAATGTCGTTGTAGACGTAGAACACGTTGTCATTGAGTTTGGCAAAGTCGTGAAGCTGAAAACACAAATAACTTCAGATCAGCACATGAACATGAGAGAGGAAGTCCATCTGTGATGTTAGCGTGAAATTAATATGACAGGAAAGCATAAACATTTGGGTCAAGGACTGATTAAAAAAAATGGGGAAATCATTTTAAAAAAAAAATGTGCAAAGTGTTTAGAATTGTAATTGTTCTATTTATGTTATTTTCATGTATTATAACACTTTATTAAAGTTTATATCATATTTTTAAACAAATTTAGATTTAAATGTCCTCTTTTATGTTCTTATACCCAATAACAACAAAATGTCTTTGTTGTTTTGCCTACACTTCGATTGTTAATAATAATTCATATTAATATTATCAAATAAATTATGTTATAATTAATCACGAGATCAGAAAACATTTAAATTATTTATAACTAAATAGTATATTTCACTGCTTTAATATAATAGTATTTAACATAAATTGAATTAATATAAATATTTAATCCTGAGATCAGAATTGTAAAATGTATTGTACTATCATTATTATTATTATTATTATTATTATTATTATTATTATTATTATTATTATTATTATTGAGTATGCCTCACTGTTTTAAAAATAATAATAATAATAATAATAATAATAATAATAATAATAATGAATATAAATATTATTAATCCTAAGATCAGAAAAATAATTAATAATAATAATAATAATAATAATAATAATAATAATAATAATAATAATACAAAATATTTATAAATAAAAATAATACTAAAGTAAATAAAAAATAATAATAATTAATCCTAAAATCAGAAAACATTATTATTATTATTATTATTATTATAGTATGTTTTACTGCTTAAATAATAATAACAATAAAAAAAATCAATAAAAGTATAACTAAACCTAAAATCATAAATTATTACTATTATTTTTTCTGATTAATTCGTTAATCATATGATTAATTATACTTACATTGATGCATTATTATCATTATCATTATTATTATTATTACTACTACTACTATTATTAATCATAAAATCATAAAACATAATAATAATAATAGTTATTATTAATAATAGTAGTAATATTATTATTATTATTATTATTATTATTATTATTATTAATGTATACAAATAATGATTATTATAATATATTATATTATATTATATTATATTATATTATATTATATTATATTATATTATATTATATTAATAATTTTTTTCCCTGATCTCAGGATGGTTACTGTATATCATATCAAAATGAATTTTAATTCAGTTCAAATGTTCATTCAGGTCTGCATTCATTGTCTGTACTTGTTTATGTTTTCCAAATAAATTAAGTGAGTGTCATTAACTTTTTTCTGTTCTGTTGATCGTATCCTCTATTCTCATCTCCTGACCTCTTTTCTTATTGTGAGCTCTAGATTCTCCGAGCAAACGTCGCGTCCAAGATCATGCAGGTTCTCATGAAGGTTCTCCTTCCTCCTGGGCGTATAGGGAAGAAAGTTGCCCTCCAAACGCAGGAACACAACGGGCTCCTCGCGCAAACAGAAGAAAATCACCTCCTTTTGAGAGCAAATGCATGTAAATCAGGTCAAATAAAACTCGACTCGTAACAAGTCAGTAATCATCACAGTTACTTAAACTTATTTGCTCGAACTCAACAGAGTTTCATTTAAAGCATCAGTTAAATCAGCACCGCAGGTGTAAAACGCATTTAGCTGAATCAACAACAGGTTTAATCTCAGCACAGACAAACACTTTATCAGCAGCATTATTTGCACATCGCTTTCTCTTGATAGAAGCTCAACACAGAGCTGCAGGAGATTTCCACATACTGACCTGATGGCCTTGACCCTGCAGTCTCTGGAGGACCTGTTTGAAGCCACTCAGGCAGGGCTGGCCCATGCCGTAGAGCGGGAAGCTGCCTTTGCTCTGGCGGAAGTTGGGCGCTCCGTACGAGCCGCTGGTGCTGAGGACGTCCGCTTTGGTGAAAACATCCTGCACCATGAAGTAAGAGCCCTGAGAAGAGCGCGATCAGATAATCAGTCATCTTTACCGTCACTTTAAACACTCAAAAAAGGGCTTTTTAAACTAAATGAATGCTGCTTTTCCTTCCAAACCAACTGTGTTTTCTAATTAAAATGTTTTGCAAAGAAACGCACATTTATGGAGGACTGTTTCTGACACTGAATAAAAAATAAAAAAGGTATTTCGTTTTTTTGCTCACAATTGCGAAATTATCTCTCACAATTCTGGCTTTTTTCCTCACAATTCTGAATTTCTTTAGTTTATATCTCGCAGTTTTGACTATTTCTCACAATTCTGAATTTCTTTAGTTTATATCTCGCAGTTTTGACTATTTCTCGCAATTCTGAATTTCTTCAGTTTATATCTCGCAGTTTTGACTTTCTCGCAATTTTGAATTTCTTTATTTTATATCTCACAGTTTTGACTTTCTCGCAATTCTATTTTTTTAGTTTATATCTCAAGAACTTTCTCGCAAATGCGAGTTTATATGTCGCAATTCTGTTTTTTGTTGTTTTTTTGTTTCTCTCTCAATTCTGGCTTTCTTTAGTTTATATCTCACCGTTTTTACTTAGAATTCATAGAACTTTTTTAGTTTTTATCTCATAACTCAGGTTTTTTTTCTTTTTTTATTTATACCTCACAATTCTAACATCTTTTCACAGAATTGTGAAATAAATTCACAACTGAGTTACAAAGTCCAATTCTGAGGAAAAAAGAATTGTACATCTATATCATGCAATTCTGAGGGGAAAAAAGTCTTGCAATTGCGAGAAAAAAGTGATAAGATAAGTTGCAATTACCTTTTTTAATTTTTTATTCAGTGGCAGAAATGAGTTTCCACAGTTTGCATGCTTTGTTTTCTCTAAAACTAATTTCAAGCATTTATGCTGGTCTTTTATAGCATTATTCATTATTGACAGTAACATAATTAAAGTTTGTCCACACAGGTTCACGTTGCATAATCATAAGGTGAAATTCTGCTCAGAGCTGTTCATGTCATCGAACAAAAATGATTAATTTCTATGGCAACGTTCATAATGCAAAATGATTTGATTTGCTGTTGAGGCCAGTAAAAATCACAAAATTAACTCACCTCTACATTTATGCATTTGGCAGATGCTTTTATCCAAAGCAATTTCCATTGAAATTTAAGCTAAACATATTTTCTGTAGGAATCAAATCCATGAAGCAGATAAAATAACATATTAAACAGAAATGACGTACAAAACTAGCTTTAACTGTTGGATTTGCTGCTATTTTGGGTCTTTTATTATTATTGTTTATTATTTATTTTTATTTCATTTGCCTATAAATATCTAAATTTATACACTGTGGTAGCATTTGTTATACTGTTTTTAATTTAAAAAAAAAAAAACTTAAAATTAAAATGTTCACATATTAAAGTCAGTGTTTTAGCATTTTTTAGTTTTTGTTCATAATTTTAAATCAGTTTTTTTAATAATCTCCATTTTCATTTTTTTTTTATTGAAGTTTTAGCACTGAAATAAAAAAATAATAACATTTTATTAAACCTAAACAGTAATGTAAAAAAAAGAGAAAAAAAAAAAAGCTGTCATTGTCAAAATGTCATACCAAAATGTTCAGATTTATTACAGTCAGTAATTTCTTTTTTTATTCATAATTTAAATTACTTTTTATTTTTAGAATCTCTGTTTTTATTTTAATATTTTGTTAAAGTTTTAGCACTAAAAAATGCAATTTAATTAAACCAACACAGAGAAAAAAAAAAAGCTCAACAAAAATCACAAAAAAAGTAAAACGAATTAAAATAAAATAATGCATAAGCAATATTAAAGTAGCCCGGATGATAAAGAATTTTACAGTTGTTAAATTTTAATTATGAAAATTCTGACATGCCATTCATGTAGTATTGACCCCAGCTTTAATAAAATGATCTGCTAAACGCTTAATTACTATTTTATGATGTAGAAAACCTGAGCATTCAACTCCAAAATAACATCAAATAACACGATGTTCTGGAAAGGAACCGGAACAATGACGAGTGTTTGACAAGCGACCGCTTTGTGTTATCTGTTGATTTGCAGCGAAACTCATCATCGGCTGGTCAGCAAACAGAAACTAACAAGCAAACAAAGGGAATGAGCACGTCTTCAGCAGCCAGCGCGAAGTGAGGAGCTTCAAAGCCTTCAGAGAAAGGTGCAAACGTCCTGCGAAGACTAAAGAGCGCAGTAATTAATGACACACTCGCTACGCTCTGTTTGTGAAGACAGAGACGCGCCGGGACACATTTACGACCCTCGGCTCTGTCCTCCCATTTAGACACAAATACACTGGAATCCACTATGACTTATGAAGCAAATGAGGTCAGATCTGACATTAAGAGTGAACAAAAACGTCCCTTACAAAAAAATTACTGTGGTGGCACCATGGTATATATCAAAGTGTAATGATTATCATATTCATGTACCATGGTATTTACTGCATAAATAAACACTAGACACTGTTGTAGCTTGCACTTTTGTACTTTTTGGTATTCATCATAGTATTTAAGCTGATTTTTCTGATTCTCATTACTGTGATGCAAAAAATTTAATTACTAAATAAATAAATAAATAGTCCCCACCCCATTAATGTAATGTTATTATTAATTATTTTATTATTTATTTTTATTTCATTTGACTACAAATATCTGAATTTATACACTGTGGCAGCATTTGCTATTCTGCCATTAATTTTTCAATTTATTCATTTAGTTTAAAAAAACAAATTCAAAATGAATATTTTCATATGTATTACAGTCAGTGTTATTTTAGTTTTTATTTTTATATTTTCTGTTTAATTTTAATTTTCTATTTCATTTCATTTTTTGGTCAAAGTTTTAGTACTTTTGCTTTGTGGTTTGTCATTTTATTAAGTTTTTTTTTTTTTTTAATTATGTCTACATAGTTTTTATTCATTATTATTTGCATTTTAGCCATTTTTGTACATCAAGTTAAATTAAATACAATTGAAAATGCTTCCTTGGCAACTAGCTGAAATAAAATAAGTTTTTAAAATATTTTATTTTATAACATTTAATTTTATTTCACGTAACAATTTTTTAATGGTTTTAGTTTTAGTTAAGTATAATAACCCTGATTATAATGAGAATTTGAAGTGCAAATGTGATTAATTGTCATTCCCTTCCCCATCTTAATGGACACAGTAAAAAATAATAATAAAATTTTTTAAAAAACCAATTAAAATAAACTATAAAATGATAAAATAATAAAAATACAAAAAAAAATCTAAAAAAAAAAATATATATATATTTTTTAATGCAAAATGTGTGTCCCTTGTTTACATTTTAGTACTTTTGTATTTTTATCATTTTTATTCGTTTTTTTTTTATATGCATATATATATTTTGTTAATTTTTTATTTCAGATTTAGCTTTGGTTGTTTTAGTACATCAATTTCAACTAAATGAAAATGAAAAATGTTGCTTTGGCAGCTAGCTGAAATTATTATTATTATTTTTTTATATTTCATTTTAGTGATTATTTTATTTCAAGTAACAGTAATGAGAATTTGAATGGTAAATGTGTTTAATTGTCATGAAAAAAAAAAAATCAAATAACAAATAACTAAAAACTAAATCTAAATAACTAGCTATAAATGTAAAAATACACTTAATGTTCTGCAAAAATGCACTCTGTTTTCCTGAGATTCGCCCACAGTGCATGAGAGCAAGAGTCCGGCTCACCTGGACCAGATGGTGCTCGGGCATGTTATCTGAGATCCTCCCAACTTTATAGTTTGTACGGAGAACATCATCATGGATCTGAAACTCCTGTCTGCAGTTATACCTACAAACACACACACACAGAGACTCAATCAGGCGAATTAACTACAGGCGCTCTCAGAACAGAGCCGGACGGCCGGACGTACGTGATGACCACAGGAGCCACTTTATTAGTGATGATGGATTTGGCCTTGTTGTTGTGGATGTTGAGCGTCTGGAAAGAGGCGCTGCTCGCCGACCGCCTGCTGTCCATCACCCCGTTGCCGTGGAAACTCTCATGCAGTGTGGGCTGGGGAGCAGCGCTGGCAGTCGTACCCATACTCCTCTAGCAGCTGTCAATCAAACACAAACACACACATTACACACCATCAGACAAACTAAAGTAGTGCTGTCAAATGATTAATCGCATCCAAAATAAACGTTTTTGTTCATATAATATATGCGTGTGTACTCTGCATATTATTGTTATGTATATATACACATACATACACACAAACGCATGTATATATTTAAGAAAAATATGTTATGTTTAGATATTAAATACATTTATATATAATATAAATTATATGAATATAAATATACATGTAAATATTTTTAATATATATAGCCTACTGTATGTGTTTTTGTTTATATATAGCCTACATAATGAATTTACACAGTACACACACATATATTAAGTAAACAAAAACTTTAATTTAGGATGCAATTAATCACGATTAATCATTTGACGGCACTAAACTAAAGACAGAACATCACAAGAATCGTCTTCCCATTTCAGATTCAACAGATTCTGATCATGCAAATCCGATCAGTTAGTAGCAATCTGGGTTTTTTGGACATGATAACATGGCAAAACCAGGTGTTTTTTTTGGGGTTTTTTTTTTTTTTTTTTGAAGATTGGCAAATCTACTAGTAAAATCTATTGACTTTAGCAATCTTTGTTGCATTATAGCCTCAAGAGCTGTAAAAATGCACAAAATCCCTTCTAAATATCCCTGAAACTGATTCAAATATAGAATCTTATGTATAGACTACAGAGAGCAAGTTAATGTGGTTCAACTTGACCATTTCAGTGTTTTTTAGCACTCAGACACTCCAATGCAATTGGTTTGAGAGGGAAACAAGCTACATTTCTAGTTTCAACATTATTTATTCTTTAGACATTTCACTTTAAATACAATAAATAACAGCTATATACAAAGTGTCCCACATTTTGGTTTCTGACCGTGGAAAATGTGTACCATTTACACCAGGAGCCATATTGAGATTCCAGTATCACTGGAACTGAACCATATAGAGCCTTAAAAATTAAGATACTAAAAAGGAAAGTTGGTTAAGAACTAAACTCTTAAAGAGTATTAAGATATCTTTAATACTTCTCGAGTTACAGGCATGCAAACTTTGGAAAAACGTTTGAAAAGTCTTTTTTTCCTGTTTTTGAATGTCACCTTTGGCATATAATGCAACAAAGATTGCTAAAGTCAACAGATTTTACTAATAGATCTACCAATCTCTGTGTACAAATAATATAATGATACTGCCAGCTTTCTGAAGTCATTTTTACCCCCTGTAATTTGGCTCCAAAATTCAGGAGAAAATTGTCATTTTGATGCCCCTCTACAAAATGGTGCCTTACTAAGTCAACATACATCCAAGATATTTAATATTCTGGCTTCCGTCACTATTTATGTTTGTCTTTCTTCAGAAAAAATGAAAAATTTGAGCTGGGCAATTTCTGAAATTTGGTTGATTTGACATGGAATGACCAAAAAGGATTTCTTATCACCCCGAATCATGACAACCATGCTTTGTGTCTGTAACCAGATGGAATTAAGATGAATGCAGGAGAAAATCTGTTTAATCTGAATAGTAAACGTATCTGAGAACATCTGCGGTGAATCAGTCTAGCCGGTTCATTCTATATTCCCTTTAGATAAACTAGACCTACATGTAGCACAAAACTGCCATGATGTTAGGTGGACGTTTAAGTCAAAAGAGACACTTTTTCACCACAATAAGGTTCATCTGCTCTTATAATGATCTCAGTAACAGTCAAATGATCAGCATCCGATCAGAAAATCTGTTTGAATTAACAGCGCTCATATAATTATCTGATATAAAACAGCTAAAAATGCTGCTCTTCCTCATTGTTTGTCTTGTTTTCCAGTACAAATATCTACACATTCTAAAATCAAGATACATTTAATTGAGATACAGAATTATATAAAAGGCATTTTCTGATAAATGTATCAAAATTAAGTTATTTAGGCAGCACAGCTGTTTTCAACATTGATAATAATCAGAAATATTTCTTAAGCAGCAAATCAGCATATTAGAATGATTTCTGAAGGATCATGTGACACTGAAGACTGGAGTAATGATGCTGAAAATTCAGCTGCGCATCACAGCAATCAATTACATTTTAACAGATACGCACATAGAAAACAGCCGTTTTAAATTATAATAATATTTCACTATTTTTACTGTATTTTGACCAAATAAATGTAGTCTTGGTGAACATAAGAGACATCTTTCAAAAACATTAAATATATAAAATCTGCCAACTGGGCAAGAAAAATACACTTAATTCAAAAGAAAAACAAGTTTATTTTTTCTTGTTTTAAACATGAGCTCACCTAAATTTTATCAACTGCTCAGAAATCAAGGTCATTTTGCATCTCAATTAAATGCATCTTGATTTAAGTGTTTAGATATTTGTACTGGGAAACTAACAAAAAAAGTACCAGAAGTTTATTACTTGCAATGCATGCACACAGTAAAACAAAAATGAGTCTTGAAGCTCAGCACACACACACACTCACACATACACACATCTGTCGTGTCCATCTGGAGCCTCAGCTGCAGCAGATGTGAAGCTCCGACTCATTTGGGGTCCATAAAGAGCCCTGTTTTCTATCCCAAGCTCACAAGAGATTCCCGCAGCCTCTTTCTTCAGAACAGGACAATAAATTCATGCCATGCTGAATAATCTCAGTCTGCACAGTGGCTTATTTTTCATGCTTGCCGGATGAAGCTCTTATGTAAGTGGGGCAAATTTAAGGTGACATCTTCAGAGCGCAGCCTGCAGAAGTGCGTCCTAGATGAACGTCTGGCCTGAAAACCCACCCACGAGCCGGCAGAAAATCGCTCACAAACATCCTCTCTGAAAAACAAGCCTTCATGACCCCATCTGTCACTGCAGGCACACTTCTTGCATTAATATTTACAAGTGTTTACTTCCAGTTCTGCTAGAGAAAGCAGGGGTTGAATGTCATCTTCAAGGACACACTGGTGTTTTTGAGCGTTTGTCACTTTTCAGAATCTGGGTCAACGTGACCTGGAAACAAACCTGCAATTATTGTCTTCCACTGCTTCATTTCTAGTGCTTTAAACATTTCAAAGCAGCATGAGCTCATCAGTTGAGTATGAGAGGAGAAGAAAAAAAAACAGTTTGACAACCAATTTGAATCTAAGATATATATAAATATTAATATGAAGAGTGTAAAAACTAAATAATATATAAAATATAAATATAATAAAATAATATGAATATTATAAAAAAATAATAAAATTAAATACAAATAAAATACACAAAAATAAAAAATAGGATCAACAATTTAAAAAAATAAGACAAAAAATAATAAATGAATAAAAAAGGATAAAAAATAAATTAAACATTTTAAAAATAAAAAGCAATAAAATCTAAAACAACAAAAAAATTAAATTAAATATAAATAAAAAAACAAAATAGGATACAAATAAAAAAATACATTTAAAAATAAAATAAATTTAAATAAATTATAAATACAATAAAATAAAACAAAAATAAAAATGATATATATGATAAAAATAAATAAATAAAAATTGGATGGACACTCCTAAATAGACCAAAACAGTTGTTTTGGTTTTTTTAGTCTGTCAACCACACAATAAAGATTCTTACATTCCTACATAATCACTATCTTCTCCATGCTGAATCAAATCGGGAAGAAAACAAAACTCTGGTTCTCAAAGTGAGCAAATTCCCTCAGGAAAGCCAATTACTGAATTCACAGGGAAAATAAAATCTCCCAGTGTCCTTGGTGGAAGACGGGAAAGCTGCCAAGACGCGCACAGATGGGCATTCCCGCTTCCCGCCTCAACAGCTATTGAAATTCAGCGGGTGAAGCTCAAGCTGAGACGGGCCGCTCACACAAAAGGGTCTCGCGCAGACAGGAAGTGCTCTGCAGCTGCAGGAAGCATCTGCGGTCAAACAGGCTAATCAGAGGAAGGATGCAAAACGCTCCTCATTCTGAAGAGATGTATATCACAGATCAGACAGCACATTGATAGCTATATGAGAAGAGCTGGGAACACTGGGACTGATGGATAGAGGATCCATCTCAATCATGTCTGTTAGATCAGCGGTGCTCAACTGGTGGCTCGTGACCCAAAAGAGTCACACAGAGTCTGTCCTGCAACATAAAGCAGGGAAATGCATGCTAAATGCAAACAAACTGCAACTGACCATATGAAACCAAGAGTTTCAAAAAAAAAAAAAAAAAAAAAAAAAAAAAAAAGTTTCTAGCAAGTCAAATTAGACCGATCTCAACATGAACTGGTTGTATGGCACCCTAATCTTCATAAAATCATGAGCAAAACTACACAAAATAGAAGAAAATATGACTAAGATGATATTAAATAGAGCATGAAACCTTCACAATTCAGAAGACATTTAGTCTTTGCAACAACTATTTGCAGAAAGCACATAATGTACTTTGTGCTCAAAATCAGCCCAAAAATGCAAAATAATAAGCTGAAAAATGCAATAAAAACGTGAAAGAAAAATACAATAAAATATAAAATAAAATAATATAAGAAATAAAATAAAACAATTAACTGTAATAAATAAAAATAAATAAATAAAAAATAATTTGGAATGTGTTAAATGTTAATTACTGGAAACAGTAATTTTCACGGTTTTTGAAAATAAAAAAAAATATATATATTATACACCATTAGAAAATGCTAAAACTATTAGCTAAACAGTTGTATTTATCATATGTTCTTGTATTTATTTTGTGTTAATTTTGCAACACGTTTTTGTAAAGTCATAATTTTGTTATAATATAATACTTCTGTTTGGTATTTGCAATGGTTACTGTTTACTATTTTTCATAGAGTGTTTTTGGTGAATTGTATTAAAACCAATTTTAATGCAGGAATTACAATCATTAATTATAGCAACAGCATGATAATAATTGTTAATAATAATAATAATAATTATTATTATTATTATTATTATTATTATTATTATTATTATTATTATTATTATTATTATTATAATAGTTTCAGAAATGTATTGTCCCCGTTTTTTAATTAATAGGCAACAAGTGAGATTTCAATGATAATTTGACAACTGAACTAGGAGAGGCCCCTGTTTCCAGTTCAGAAATAATCTCAAAATCTGGATCAAAAGCAGTCGAGAAGAACTGATTTACACAGACAGTAACAGAAACGACTTCTAAAACTACTAATACACAATAAAGCAATATTCTGGGTTAATGCTGTTCATTACCACAGCATTTCAGCTCATCCCAAAATCATATTTACAGTTAGTGCTCTTACAATAGAAGTCCATTTTTGTAGATGATGTTATTTGTTGGTAATGTGTTACACGCTGTGGGTCGTGTGGAGAAGTCTACAAACACTTGCTCCATAGACCTCCACTTACACACTTCACACAAACCAGAGGAAGATGAGATAATGCTCTGTGGTGAACAGCAATAAACCTGTTGCATTCATAATCTGATTATTCTGACTGAAACATGATATTCAAAGCCAAAACGGAAAGTGGGTTTTGATGAAATCAACTGGATGGTTAAAAAAAGTTTCTCTATATTCTGAAAAATAAGAGACTGATGTTGACAGCAAAACATAAAATCCACTAATAAATCATAAGTGTATTAATAAAGTAAACAGGCTCAATTATTTTGATTTCAGGTTGAATTTAACTTGCAATATTTCATAATCTCCATGTGCTCACATATCTCACATCAACATTTCTGAAACTGAAACCCAAAATCTCCAGAAGAGGGTCAAATGAACATGTGCCTGAAGCAAACACTGCAATTATGGTGAAACAAACACAGCTGGAAAATCATTCAAAAACTCGTCTAAAATGCATCATTTCTTTAAACTATGTCTACATGGTTTAACTATGGTTTTGGGAATGTGAAATGATACCAGAGTGTATTCTTTTATATATAAAAATAATAAAATAATAAAATGAAAACAAAACAAATGAATAAAATAAAAATAATGAAATAAAATAAAAAAGTAAATTATAAACAATTGGATAATAAAAAAGTAAAAATAAAAGTTAAATGGAAATTAATGTAATGAAATAAAACAAAATAAATACTAAAATAAAAATGAAAATTAAATAAAAAAAATATTTAAAAATAAGTTATTAAACAGAAAATAAATGTAATGAAATAAAAATAATAAAATTTTAAAAAATAAAATAAGCTTAAAATTTTCAAAATAAAAAGTAACAGTCTATCAAAGTACCACAATATTACCATCCGTTACTGCTTCTTTGCCAGAATAAAGAGTCATTAATCCCTGTTTGTAACCACAAAGTCAGTTTTAGGTGACACACCTCACAAACAGAGAGCTGCCGCCCATCTTCACAGGAAGTGTGGTGAGATTTCAGAATATAACAATCTCTTCTGTGCTTTCTATTATAATCCATTAAGGACATTATTATTTTCTTCTCAAATAAACACCACATGACAACACACCTTTCTCCACATTTAGTGAGATTTAGCATCTTCCCAGAATCATCCATCACGTCTCACTTGAATGTCTCTTTAATAAAACTTGTCTAAAAGAGGCCACTTTTCAAAATCACATCTGCAGTTTTAATTCAGAAATATCTCAAGTGTACAAAAACACACACAAGACCGACAAGAGGCACTCTTGGTACGAACACAAAATAGCTCTAAATGTGGTTTGATCAAGTTTAAATCCCAATTTCTTACAAATTGCTCACAAAAAGTGTGAAATACATCTTTAAACAGAGTTCAAAGGGTTCAAAGTGGATTTAGATCAAGTTTTAGAGAAACGACAACCTAAAATCCTTGTGAAGAAGCATATCTTTCATAAAGAAGATATTTTGAAGAATGCTGGGGACCAAACAACATTAGTGCTCATTGACTTCCACTGTATAGACAAAAACACTCAGACATTTGATTAAATTAATAATGTAAACATGTTTCAAAATATCTTGTGTGTTCCACAGAAAGTCATAAATAAAATAAAGACTATCAGAGTATTTATTACAAGGAAATACTATTTCGTTTTTTCTAAATTTGACGTTTATTCCAATGTATTAAGTGTCGTTTCTTTGGAATTGTGACATTTACTCACTCCTGAAAATTGTTTCTACACCATTTTTTATATATATATATATATATATATATATATATATATATATATATATATATATATATATTTTTTTTTTTTTTTTTTTTTTTTTCCCCAAACTTACAGGCTTGAAACAGTTTATGAGATTTTATCATTTTCATTAATAGCTTGAATTAGTTTTTATTTTTTGTAAAGTTTTAGTGATTTTTTTTTGCGTGTTTTTATCATTATTATTAGTTTTTGTCATATATATATATATATATATATATATATATATATATATATATATATATATATATATATATATATATATATATATATTTATTTATTTATTTATTTTTTTTTTTTTCAATTTTAGTTACTTTAGTATTATGTTAAAATAAATAAACAACAAAAAAAAAGTTGCCTTGGCAACTAGCTGAATTAAAATACATCTTATGCATGTTTTCATAGTTTTAATTTTAGTTAACTATAATGGAATGAAATAATGGAGAGTAAATTGTGCCAGAACTTTCATTTTTGTGGTAAAAATCCCTTTAAGACAGTCAAAATACCCCATTAAGTCCACTTCACAGGGATCTGTGTGGAAATCAGAACACATCCGTAATCTGTGGTGCATTATTACACACTATGTGTAATAGACAGAAGGGTCAGAGTTACAAAACCATGACAAAACACACAAAAATCCCTTCAGCAGGGAAGTGCCCTCAGAAAAATGAGGACGTTACGTGTCTTTAAGAGCAGAACATACTAATGCATGATGCTCACATGAATGAAGAAAATCACTGGAGAAAATCTCAAGTTTTCACTGGGGTTTAACACTATGGATATTGTCATTGTGTTGATAATCACCGTTTAATCACAGCGTCAAAGCTCAGTGCGTCTTATGATTAAGAACAACTGCCCCGGAAAAACTGACTTCCTCACACAACTTCCTGTGTTGCTACACCGCGGGGATGTGCAAGTTACTTCACGATTTACATATTCACACACCGTAATATTTACAATTTAACTGAGGTTCCTGCAAAGTAATAACCTCCAGGTTCACCTTAATCACACAGTTGAAATAATACTAAAACATGGTATTACAAACAAAACAACTATAAAAATAATTGCAAAAGTTAGTAAACAAGTTAGTAAATACATTTCAATATTTTATTAAAAAATAAATATATATTATGAACACACTAGGCTAAATGAATGAAAAATAAATACATACTAAAACGTGGCATTACAATCAAACAAAACAAATATTAAAATAATAGCAAGTTAGTAAACAAGTTAGTAAATATTTTATCAAAACATATTATGTACACACAAAAAACAAAAACAAATAAATAAATAAATACTAATACAGCATTACAACCAAACTAGACAACTATAAAATGTCAAAAGCTAGTAAATAAGTTACTAAATATATTTTGATATTTTAGTAAAAATAAATACATGAACACAAACACACAAATAAACAAGTAAATAAATAACATAATGCTAAAACATGGCAATAATCAAACAAAGCAACTACAAAAAAAAATGCAAAATTTAGGCCTAGTAATGCAGTGGATAAAAGCATCAGCCAAATGCATGACTGTAAACTAAATATCAGCACTTGAACTGAACTTGTCCCACGTCTGAACTCAAATATACTGTAGACTTTCCCAGAATGCAACAGGACAAACTGTGCATCATCTCTCTCTCTCACACACAGGCATTTACAGATCAGAAATAGCACATAATTACAGTTATTCTGAACGGCTCTCTGAGCACAGCCCAAAATGAAAACACAGCCTTGCCATATACACATGAACACAGCGGTCTTAATGTGCGAGACCTTAAACGAGCCAGAAAACAGCTGTTAAATCTGGTAACTCAAGGCTGCAGGACAGGACTAGTTATCAATATCATGTATATGGATATGGGCATTTGTTAAAACTATAACTGTTAGACAGATGCTTCATTCACTGTCATTGCATGGAATGATTGCATGGAAAAGAGCAGCTTGGATGTTCTGCATCAACCGATAAACGTCAAACGGCTTTGAGCGACACGAGGGAGGGTGAATGTGTGGGTTGTGGGTAAGTAAAGAGCAGTGTGACCCACAGACAGACATCACGTCTCTCACTGAAACCCACTGAAAACCCATCATATAACGGCGCTCGAATCAAACCACAGCACTGAGAAAGCCATTACTGAAACTGCATTCAGCATTTATCCAATTTATCAGTTTATTTGCCAGTGAAGATCCTCTAGATTCACATCATGTGCCCTACAACAGAAGCATCAAACAGTAAGAGCGGCTCAATGACGCCATTCCATCTCTGCATTTACTCTATGCAAAAATACATTATAAATGCAAAGACAGGACACACACGCATACAAATACAAACACATTTATCTGGGTATCTGAGAACATGCAATAGAGCTATACTATATAAGCTAATGTACTTTAATATTAAAATGCAACCCAGCTATAAAAATTATTGGAAACGTTAGTAAATAAGTTTATATAATAAGTAAATAATTTAGTAAAATATATTTCAATATTGTATTAAAGAAATATTATGAACAAAAAAAACGCATATATATATATATATAGATTTAATTTACAGATTTCTAAATTATTTCATACATAATTTTAAAATGAAATGTATAGTAAATATTTTATTTTGATAAATATTTATTAAAATAAATATATTTTATGCACATACATATTGCATATATATTTATTTATTTATTTATTTTAGTGCTGTCTAACGATTAATCGCATCCAAAATAAAAGTTTTCGTTTACATGTGTGTGTACTGTGTATATATATTATGTATATATATATAAATACACACACAAAGTATATATTTTGAAAATTTACATGTATAAATTTATATTCATATAAATTTATATTATATATAAATATACTTAATATATAAACATAACATTTTTCTTAAATATACGCATATATAAATATACACAGACAGTAAATATACACAGACAGTATACACTCATATATTATGTAAACAAAAACTTTTAGCGGTTTAGTAAATAAATAAAATAATACAATATACATTTAAAAGTTAATAAGTATATTGAGATATTTTATTTAAAAATAAATGTATTATTCACACATACACATATATACATAAAAAAAAATCTGACAAATCAGTGTGGTGTAACCGACAGGAACTAATTTGTGTTGTTATATGTCAAGAAAGCCATAAAACAGGAAATGACATCACAGAGAGGTTGTCAAATGGCAACACCCCATGATATTCCTCAATTTCATGAGGTTTGTATTAAAAAATAGCTTAAAAACGGTGTTCAAAATTCCTTTAAGACATATAGACATATTTTATTCTATTTTTTACTTTGACACTTTTAGGATCATTAAAGTTTAATTTTTTGTAAGAATTAGACATGAAACACATAGAAAATTGACAGTTTCTCTCAATACAGAAATATATCAGAAGCATATATAAATAACAAACTCAATCATTCAAAGCCAACATGCTCATAAAACTCCCTGAGATGATGATTAAACACTGCGCAAACTGTGCTCAAACAACATTAATCACTAAAACACGTATTTATGCACAAATAAAGCCAGCAGAGAACACAAAAACACACTCGAATGATATAAAACGCACACACATGCTGGAAGCAACCGTACCTGAGGACACACACGCCACAGCACCATCAAATCCACAGACGTCTGGGCAGAGCAACAGTGCAGATCCCACAGACTAACTGAGGTGTGCCATGAGTGACTCTACAGCCGCGTGCATGCGCGTGTGTGTGTGTTTAGGACCGTCAGCCTCTGATTAGCAGTCTTAAGACAGCGAGAGCTTCTTCAGTCTTCAGTCCGAGCGTCAGACACAAACACGATCTCAGGAAGAACGGTGTGGTAAATCCATGTGTGAAGGATGTGTGGGTGGGTCTTACCCATCAGCGCGCGCGCACACACACACACACACATTACTACATGAATTAAAAGCTCTCCACAGTGTGAGCATGACTGCTGCCCCTACAAACACACACACACACACACACACACTTGTTTCGCTATCCTTGTGGGGACATTCATAGGCGTAATGGTTTTTCTACTGTACAGACCGTATATTCTATTGCCCTACACCAACCCTACACCTAAACTTAGCCCTCACAGGAGACTTTTTGCATTTTTAGATTTTCAAAAAAAACTTCATTCTGTGAGATTTATAAGCTTCTTTACCCGTGGGGACCTCAATTTAGGTCCCCACTGTGACAAGAGTCCCCATGAGTCTGTGTGTATTCAGGTTTAAGTCCCCACCTGAATAGAAAAACAGTTACACAGTCTCTCACACACACACACACAAGACAAACAACACAACAAGTCAACAGCATGTGTGTTTACATCACGTAATTCACCGCAGCTCTCGTAAGTTAGCACATCGCACTAATTACTTCATTCGTAAGCAATTAAGATGCCCCGTCTCTGATCATCAACACATACAGCTGAGTAAACGGTAAACCTCAGCACAGGTTTGAGGGAAGACAGGACACACACACATTCATCCCAGGACATGAGTATACTGTAAAAGCCAATCTACTTTAATTTTATCAATTAAAAATTACATAGACAGACAGACAGATAGACAGATGTACAGTGGTGTGAAAAATTGTTTGCCCCCTTCCTGATTTTTTATTTTTTTGCATGTTTGTCACACTTTAATGTTTCAGATCATCAAACAAATTTAAATATTAATCAAATATAACACAAGTAAACAACATGCAGTTTTTAAATGAAGGTTTCTTTTTTTTATGAAGGGAAAACAAAATCCAAACACACATGGTCCTGTGTGAAAAAGTGTTTGCTACCAATAATATATTTGCATTCTTTTAAGGGTAAGTTTAGGGTAAGGGTAGGGGTGGACTGGTAGGTTTAGGGTAGGGGTAGGTATGGACATTAAAAAAAAAGCCTCAAACCAAATGAATAAGATGCTGGTAGCACAATCTGATAGGTAGCATTTTTCGCTATCGATATGTGCTACCTGTCTTTTTAATGGGAGGTAGCACAATCTGAGCGAGTAGCACAAGTCCTCAGAACACCGGTATTGTCCACTTCCAAGGCATCGCAAGTTCAGGTTTTACTGCAGAAGCCAACAAGCGCCCTTGATGTTTGTGAACAGAAGCGAATAAGTCCATTTTAGCGAATCAACGCAATGTATTCAGGTCAGGTGACAAGGCTACTTTCACTTTGAAAAGACGTGTTAGCTGAGAGGAGTTTGGTCAAAGCTGACTAAAAGTGATCAAGGATGGATAATTTCGATGAACTTGATGAACCTGTGATAACTTCTTCAGGGCGAAAAAGGAAAATAAAAGCTGAAACGTTTTCACGGAGCCTTGCAAAAGCAGCGTGTTACAATGATGAGGGAGAAGCTCAGTGTGTGTAATCACATCCATAATCTATGATCACAACAACAACAACGTTTGTCAGGCATCTACATTGCCATCTGAGGAGATTACAAAGATTAAACCAGAATTTTTTTAAAACTCTAAAACATGAAATGTGGAGTTATCTGCTTTTGCTATAAAACAAACTTTTAATATGTTTAAAAAAAACATACTTTCAATGAACTTTAATTATATAAATTACCTGTATTTGTTTAAGTTATTATTACTTAAAGGGGTCATATGATGTTGCTAAAAATTATTTTGTGTATTTGGTGTAATGCAATGTTTATGTGGTTTAAGGTTAAAAAAAAACACATTATTTTCCACATACTGTACATTATTGTTGCTCCTCTATGCTCTGCCTTTCTGAAATGCGTAGATTTTTACAAAGCTCATCGTTCTGAGAAGCGAGGTGTGCTCTGATTGGCCAGCTATCCAGTGTGTTGTGATTGGCCAAATACCTCAAGCATGTGACAGAAATGTTACGCCCCTCACCGTATTGTGATGCCGTGTCCCGGCACGACGACACAAAAACAATAAAACCCATTACAAACGAGGCATTTGTTGCATCCAGTGGGGACATAATTACTGGCTATAATGACTTATACTGTCTTTTTAAACATTACCATGTCTGCATTTGTGATCGGAGAAACAACAAACAACAAGCACTACTCTACACAGCTCAAAACTCACGTTTGAATAGTCAGTGGCAAATTCTTTAAATATGAAAACATACTTACAGGCTGTGAGTCAGAAGCACCAGACTGTCCTTGCAAAGTTGGAACTGTTTGAGCAGCTGGCAGCTACTCCCAGCTTCAGGAAATAGTCCTCTGTTAAAATGTGCTGCACACACTCTAATATTTGGGTTGAACTGTTCTGGAACAGTGTTGTAAATACAACTTAACCACTGATTTCTAGTTGTGTTTTCTTTTGGAAGCCCAAACAAAGTAGTTTCGCTTTAACAACGAAACACAGCGTCTCCACGACATGGCACCGGCGGCAGCAACAACACTACAGCGAGAATAAAAATCACGCCCTCTTTCTTTGTGTAAACGTTTGGGCGGTGTTTTGCAAATCTTCCCACACAGTGACACAGACGTGGGGGCGTGTTTAAATGAGCCGTTTTAGGGGGGCGTGGTCGAGTCAACTTTTATAAAGAATATCTCTTTGGTTTTGAAACTTTAGTCTTTGCAACTTCAGGGATCTTATCTATGCACAAACAGCTTGTAACACTCCAAAGAGAAAGGACAACTTGAAATCGCATCATATGACCCCTTTAATCAAAACAACCCAACTGCAGTTTGATTGATATTATTTGGAATGTGCAATAAAAAAAAAAAAAAAAAAAAGTTATTTTTGAAAAAAAATTAAAATGGAGTTATCGGTTTTTGCAAAGAACTCTTCATTTAATCCAATTCAGAATTATGTCAGTTAACCAAAAATTCAGCTTAGAAAACATGTCTGGGCCTCCACATAACCAAAGCGATCTGACTCTGTCCAGTTCCTCCCAATCACAGGGTTTTTCAGGACACTCTTCAGGGGGTATTCAGAAAACATTTCTGATGGAGTCCAAGATGTCTGTGTGACTGACTAATACAGAAAACAGCAGTTGTGACACACAAACTCACAGAGAGAGAAATACAGCATGGGGCAACAGGGTGAGGAAGGAAATTGCTGTACTATCTCAATCTAAGCTAAATGTACTCTGTTCACAAACCACATGAACACAAACTCACTGAAGGACATCTGAATCCAAAACACAACAAGACGTAAAAAGAACATTATGAAACTAGAATCTGAGAAAATTACTCTCTCCATCGAAACACATCAATGTGAGCTCTGAAAAGTTTGCTTCAGTTTGTTTCTTAAAGGATTTGTTTAGCTCAAAATTAAAAATTTATTTTACGTCATTGCGACTTTCACATGCGACTTTTGTTCTTCGAAATCTAAATGTTATAAATACATATATGTATAAATAATTAATATATATGTGTGTGTGTATATATTATGTATATAATATATACACACACATACATATATATATATATATATATATATATATATATATATACACATACATACACACACACATTATATTCAGTGTATATTATATAATATTTTTATATATCTTTATATATATATATATATATATATATATCTTTATATATATATATATATATATATATATATATATATATATATATATATATATATATATATATATATATATATATATATATATATATATATATATATATATATATATATATATTTGGATTTGAGCTGATGTTTATGTGAGAACAAATCCGGCCACACCTGTTTCTTCCTCTGTCAGTCTAACGGCTTTGAAGAACCTGAATAGATGCATGCGAGACCAAAGCCACAAATCATGCATCTCTCTTTTTTTCTGAGGCTCTGTGACATTTTGCCTTTCTGGTACTTTACCGTTCAACATGCATGAAGAGAAATTTGTTTAAGCGGCTACGCTTCTGGATTTAATTAGAGAAATGAGGCAAAGCAGACGAGGAAGCAGCAGAAGAACGAGTGACGTGATGTTCTGAAGCAGCGAGCAACATTTCAGCTTCCTGTGAAACTTCCTCTCAGGCTGTGAAAAAACCAAACTGTTACCTGCCCGTTTCCTGCTGCCTCTCTCATCAATGCACTTTTGTGTTTTAAACATCCGTTTCCGAGGCGGACTGACAGCTTGACACCTGCGTGTGTCCATGGGAAGAACATTTGCCCTCAATGATCAACGTCACTAAAAACAGACATGAAAATGGAAGCGGACCAGTCATTTAGTGACTGCAGCTGGGCAATTTTAGTTAACTAAAACTAAAACCATTAAAAAATAAATAAATAATTACTTGAAATAATGTTAACTGAAAATAAATATATTAAAAACATAAGCAAATGATTCTCCTTTGATTGAATTCGTAAATGACTTGTCCTTTTGAATCAGTTCGTTTTAATGATTCGGATGAGTTTAATTTGGAACTATAAAATATTTAGATATTTAATTCACTACAAAAGAACAGCATGCAAAATACAATAAGAATTTGTTCAAACGAATCGCCTCACTGAGTCAGATGCTGAGTTTAAACATTAGTAACTTATCTTCTCTACATGATAAATGTGTGCATTTTAAACTCACTTTAAAAGTGTGCATTTTAAATATCACACACTTGTTATAGAGTATGGATATAATATAGACTTAATAAAATATAAATTAAAAATATAATATTTTGTACTATTTTTTTAAAGGGGTCATATGATGCTATTTTTAAGATTATTATTTTGTGTATTTGGTGTAACAGAATATGTTGACATGCTTTAATGTTCAAAAAACACATTTTTCAAATACTGTACATTATTGTAGTTCTTCTATGCCCCGCCTCTCTCAAACGTCGTTTTCTACAATGCCCCTCCTTCCGACAAGCGCAGTCTCCTCTGATTGGCCAGCTGACCCAGTGCATTGTGATTGGCCAAACACCACAAGAACGCGTCGGAAATGTAACGCCCCTTACCATAATCGCGATCTTTCAAGTTAGTTGTACCATCAGTTCAAGCCCGAAAGGGGAACAGAGTCGCGTGACAGACACAGTGATGATGCTCGTATGTATTTGCAGAACACAAGCCGATTTCCGACAGGCTGTACACTCCGCTGTGATGTGACCCTGTTCCCCTCACACACACACACACGATGCGCAAAACTCAGCATTTGAAGAGTCAATAGCAAATACTTAAACTAATAACAAAACATACTTACAGTCGCTGATTCAGAAGCGCCAGATTGTCATAGCAAAGTCAGAACTGACCCTTTTTTTTTTTTTTTTTTTTTAATAGAAACAGCCCTTGTGCACAGCCAGCCTTGTACTCTCATAGGTTCACAAAACTGTCGTCCATAAAATGCGTTGCACAAATTCGAACATTTGGGTTGTGCTGTACTGTTGTAAACAAATCTTAACAATGATTCCTAATTGCATCTACTTTCGGAAGGCCAAATAAAGTGCATTTGCTTTAGCATAGAAACACACAGCGTCTCCCTGACATGGCTGCATCAACACTACTGCGGTTACTGAAACCACGCCTTCTTTCTTTGCGTGAACATTTGGGTGGCATTACACAAATATTTCCACATCATGATGTAGACATGTGGGGGCGTGTTTGAATGAGGCGTTTAGCCCGGTCTGGATCAGCCTTCTCTTTTAGATAGAATAAATCCTTTTGTGGGAGACTTTGAACTTTGTCACTCTGCAGATCATATTCATGCACAGCTACATAACACACTAAAGAAAAGGAAAACAAGAAATTGCATCATATGATCCCTTTAAATTGTTATAAAATAGTATTTTATTTTCATTTTATTATTAAAGAATATATTATATATATGTATGTGTATTTTAATAGTTTGATTAGTTTTAATGATTTGAATAATTTAATATAGAAGCCTTTTTCCACCATGACTACCTCTCACACATTTCTGACTTTTTTCCTCACAATTCTAAAGGAAAAAAAATATCTGAATTGTGAGAAAACTCAGGATTGGGGAATAAAAACTCAGAATTGCTAGATATAGTTGCAATAGTTTATAAATTTTAACTTCAGGTACTAAAATATCTAAATACTGAAACTGAAATAAAAAATTTTTTTTTTTTTTAAAAAATACTAAAAATGACAAAAAACAACAAAAGTAGTAAACTTAAAATAAATAAATAAAAACTGATTCAAAATATGAATAAAACCTATAATACTTTCTCAATGCTACTAAAATAACCCTGGATTATAATGCATACTGGACATCACGTCTGATGAATGCAGAGATCTGCAGAAGTGAATATTTAATGACTATAATGCTTATTTCTATTTTGGTAGAAATGAAATCATAGGTTTAAACAGGACATTCAGCCAGACACATTGTGGGAAGGACACATCTATGCTGCCTTCAATAAATGACCGTCTGAGCTTTTTCAGGATTCAGACACAGCCGTACTATTACTGGAATGACTTCAAACAGACAAAAACTGGACAATATGACATCTAGTGGCTGAAATCATCTGTGCACATCAGGCATTCAGTGTACAAACCACAAACACTAAATTAGCATGAAACAAAATACACCGCAAACCCAAACTCACACCAGACGTCATTGCATTAAATCACAGCGGCTCTATCTGTGCTAGAACACTGCAGGATTAATGTCAACTGATTTGCTTTTAAAGAAAGATGCACTAAGATACCTCAAAATAAATGACACTTGATTTAATATTGTGCTTAATATTGATTTTAATTGTGAATTAATCATCTTTGTGCCACTGCTTCATAACAGTGCAGCTACAAACGCAAAAACATCTCATCCAAAAATAATCCCTAAACTCATTTATTCACAAAGTGAATTTTGATTTGAATAATCCATGAATTATCTAAGAATAGTTTGACACGACACTGCTCTGTTTTACAATCCATGTTCATACTGCCATATTCAGATGTGGGTTCTATAGGGAAAAAAAATAATAATTTCACATAATCCCCAGCTATTTACAATTAATAGTTTTTTTTTTTTTTTAAGTCAATTTCTGTATAGACACAAACTTAAAGTCTCGATTACAAAAATATATTTAAAACACCACACTCTGAACCCAGTAGTGGGGCATGTTATCACATTATATGGGGTAAGTTGTCACAATAGGAACCAGCTGTTTATTGATACTGAATGAAGAAGAATTTGTTGAAATATGAAACAAATTTAAAATCTATTATGTTTTTAAATGATTTAATGGCTTATTCAGCTAAATTTAAAACAGTAAGCCAATTATTAAACATAAAACAAATCAAAAAGTGGCTAAAATAGCAATTAAAATAGGAGGAATTTAGTTTGGAGGACAGGATTCACAACCCAAAAAATATATTTTAAGACAGTTTTTACCTAGATGTTTGAAACTAAACCTCATATAGATCTTGTGACAACTTGCCCCGGCCTCTACTTTGAACTCAAACTTCTTAAGATGAACTTCCAGAAGTCTTATGAACTTCAAAGGCAGATAAAATACCATCTTAAGTACAATTCCTTCCCTTTAAATATACCTATATTGATCAATTCAATGTTTCTCGCAAGACTCTTTCCAACCAGAGGCAAAATGAGTTGACAGTGCCTTTAAATGGCCTCATTTTTATAATGATCTCCACAAATGACCCGTGCCTCTTCTGTAGCCCTAAAAAGACCACTTTATCTGCCTTTATCTCAATCCCTAACGCAAACTCCTCTAATCTAGTACTGACAGGGTCACACAGACAGATTATTCATCGAGTTCTGATGACCATCAGCTCGACGAACGGAACAGCATCGAAACGAACTTCATCACCATTAATCTTCATAAGTGTGACTCTCGATCCGCACATTAGCATTTCAATCCACTAATATCAAATAGCTTTTCTGTGGATTGATAAGATTTTGGCATGTAGGTTTCATCCACAGCCTCTTATTTAACGCTAAATTTCTAATTTGAGATGCTAGGATGAAGCTCACGAAGTCCGTCAAGAACACCCCAAAACCCATTGAAAAATTAGAATATTTTGCATTTTTTCCCCACATTTATTTCCTGAAGAGTAAGGAAATGTTTCGTGTTTTAATGTTGGAGTGAAATATGTTTTTCGTGAGATTTATCCTATTAAATTGATTTGTTTACATTCCTTCGGTCAGTCTGATGTGAATTTACCTGTTTTCGTCTCGCTGTCGCATCAAAAGCGCTATAAACTCAGCTCAGGGTGTGAAAAACTTCATAAGTTATTCAAATATCAAAATGATGGCCGTAAATGTCTACGTAATCGTTAGTTTAATCGAGTTCGCTAGTTTAGTAAACTGCAACAAAGTAACTCTAAGCGACACATACGCAAACGATTCTCTTTTGATTGTTGCGACGTCTAATTTGAAAACGAATCGTTCTTTTGAGTCGGTTCTTTGTAATGATTCGGTCGAGTTCAAACAGTGCTTTTGGAACGTTTGGAACTGTAAAATACAGAACTGGAACTTATCTACTACATTTTGAGTCACTTCGAAAGAAGCGCTCGTAAAATACAAAAAGATTCATTCGAACGAACCGATTCACTGAATCAGACCCATTTGAAACATTTCCAAGCATTTCTTGCAACTTATCTTCTCTGCATGATACATGTGTGCGCTCTAAACTCATTTACATATCACACACTTGATATAGTGTGTTATAATCTGACCAGACTGAATCATAGCCATGCAATCTAACGCAGAATCAGTAGCACACTGAGGCTCAGGTCAGATCCGGTCTGTTTCTAGCACACACTGGTTTTAATGCTTCGCTCTCTTCACAACTGCAGCAATGCAGCTTCACGCAACATGCATCCATGCATGTGAGGAGAAGCTCGACCACATAAAGCACTGCAGAAACTTAATCACTCACCATCGCCGTGAAACAGCCTCCGCCTTCAAAACAGAGCAAACACACTCCAGCAAATCTCTCTGCACGGCTGGAATCAAACACTCAATCAGGAGAGAAAGAAAGAAGGCACTCGTGGTTTGGAAGACGGGCTCTTTGAGCATGCGTGTGTGCGAGTGTGTGTGTGTGTGTGTGTGTGTGTGGTGCCAGGCGCTGAAAGGATCCTAAAATCAGCAGTTTAACCAGACACAGAAAATGTATGTGATTGTGTGTTTTAGTCTATCTAGTGATTCTTATCATCAGGTTCCATAAAAAGTTTAATCTTTTTTTTTCAGTGGAGGATAAATGCTTAAATGCTGCCTTATAAAATATAAAAAGTCTAACCCTGCGTTTAGTAATAGACACACTCACTCACATATATATCAATATATCAAAATTGCAAAAATAAATTAAAAAAACTACACACACAAATAAAGTTGCACATACATATATTATTGTAGAAAGTTGCTCTCTCTCTCTCTCTCTCTCTCTCTCTCTCTCTCTCTCTCTCTCACACACACACACACACAAATAAGGTTGCAAATACATATATATATAGTGTATATTGCAAATGTGTGTGTGTGACAAGTGTGTATGTGTGTGTGTGCAACTTTCTACAATATTCTACTTAAATGGAGTCTCAAGTAACATATTCAAAATGGCAAAGAATTAAAATTGCATATAAAAAAAAAAAATATATATATATATATATATATATATCCTAGAAACATATAGCATACAATATTTTACTTAATATAAAATAATATTTTACTATAAGCAGCCAATATAGAAAAATAAATACTTAAACTATTACTTAAAATTCATTAAAATGTTTACTACTCATCTAATACCCATTAAATATATTATAAAAGGAACTATATACAAAATATTTTTCTTAAACCATATGGTTCTAAAAGTTATTATATCAAATGAGGCATATGCAAATTTGCAATATAAATAAATAAATTACACACACACACATCAGACAATATTATACTTAAAGTAAGACTTAAAATTCATTAAAATATTTCCTATTCATCTAATAGCCATTAAATTAGCTGTACCTTAAGCCAGCTTGGATAATGGTCAATGACCAAAACATGACTGAACCCAGACGTACACCTCACAACAGGATGCGCAAATACTATTTGTCTTGAATCTTTCGATATATAAATGTTATGTTTAATGCGTTTGATGAGGGTCGAGTAAAGACACTCGAGACATCGGCTCGAGCTCAAAGCGCCATCACAGTCTTCAAAGGACAAGAGCAACTCTGGTGACGTCACGAGGCGCAAGGTGTTTTAATTGTTCATCGTAAAATATGCGCCTCATTACCACACGAATAGATGATGAGCTGTCAAGGCATATCAATTTCCTTTAATGTCCTCTGCTACTTGTTAAATATGCAGAGGGCCAGAGGGAGGGGGTATATAAGCTCTCCTGGACCCTCGACCTGTCATTCTGACCTCAGTCCATCATGAACACGCTCGGAGCTTTGCGCCTGGCCTGCTACCAGCTTCTGCTTCTTGGAGTATTTGGAAAGCACAATAACCATAGCACGAGGATTATATCATCCAGAACCGAGAGAAGCCACCGGCATCATTTACCCACGTACATGATGCACCTCTACCGTAATTTCAAGCTCAACCAAACGCGTCCCGCGGAGCATCTGGAGCAAGAGCAAGCGGACACCATCAAGAGCATCCTCTCCAAGAGTAAGACTCGCTTTTCTGTCGTTCTTAGCTGCTTTTTATTTATTTTGGCAAAAGTTTGGGAACGAGTCGCGCGCCGAGGTGAAAGTCTCTGAAGCTCTTTTTGGCTCCTGGCTGTCAAATCTGAGCGCCAGACACCTTCAATCCACATTGTCCACCAGGACTAATGCTCTGCGCAAAGCTGATGTGGATTAGAGCCTCGCCAGACATCCTTACACAAACTCAAATCCACATCAGCCCCTCGGCTCTTTTTCACACGTCGCCTGATTAGATTAGGAGCGCGGGCACGGGGCGTTTAACGGAGGTCTGGAGGTGTTAAACGATGGGTTTCGATCCGGTGTTTGTTCTGAAGGGATTAGGCACGCACTGCCTTGCCCCTCCGTTAAGATAAACCTAATATCCGATCGATACTACATGACTTTTCATCAGATTGATGATCTGTAATTCAAGAAATGAGACTAGTTTAATTGATGGTCCACACCTTTGACTAATTGATTGTGGTTCTTAATATTTGATGTACTAAACTTAAACTCATTTGCATTAAGATTTATTGTACTAGTAGGGGGAAAAAATTTCGTAACATCAAGAGATTGATCATAAATCATGTTATGTATCGATAGTCATGCTTCATCCTTATTATTGTATATTGCTTCTTTAATATTGGGTCTTCCAGTGAATTTAAAAAATATATTTCTTAAAGAATTGGAGTTTAACATACTTTGGTTTGTTGATAATAATAATAATAATAATAATAATAATAATAATACTGTTGTGGTGGTTGCAATTATTATTTACAACAATTTAGAAAAATAAAATTATTATTAGACTGCTACAATAAAAATATAAGAAACATTTGAAATCGTGATTATTTACAATAAATTAGAATAAATAAATAAAATAATAATTAGACCGCAACAATAAAGATGTACAGAATATTTTAAATCATGATTATCATATAATATTTATTATATTTTTATTGTTGCAATGATTATTTACAATAACTTAGAAAAATCATTTGAATGCAACAAAACATAAATATTTTAAATTATAATTATTTGTAATATTTAATTTTATTATTGTTGTTGCAGTCTAATAATTATTTACAATAAACTAAAATTATTTTGAATAAACTGAATAATCTGACTGCAACAATAGTGTCAGAAATATTTTTAATAATTATTATTTTAATTATTATTATTATTATTTTTAACATACCAAGTCAATTTGTTAAAGTGCAATGCTTCCAGAAATGTTCTAAATGTTAAAGGAAAAAAAATCGAATGATTATTTAGTCACCATTGAGTTGAACTGCCCAGTACAGGCTGATGTTGAATGACAGAGCTCTTAAGCACAGTCAGGGCTGCTTATTAGATAAACCAAAGCAATTAGCAATTTGAATGTAAATGTACAGCCAGTACACTCCAGTGGACAAGAGCCTCATCCATGAGGATCAAAGAGTGTGTGTTCAGCTGCACAAATCACCTCATTACTGTTGGGTTTGTGTACATGACAGTCAGTCCTTCATCCCTGGAGAAAAATACATATCAAAAGAGCCAAGAGCCATAGTGATGGGTTACGTCTTTAGATGGGTGAATCTCACAAAATCTGTCAAGAACAGGCCACATTTCACCCTAAAATCAAAAGGAAAAAAAAGTTTTTCTTTTCACTTAAAAATTTAATCATTCATTTAGTCATATGAATGTGATCAAATATGAGAGTGGTGTTATAATCACATCTTTTAATAATGATATCAAATGAGACATATACAATATTGCAAAATAAATTAATTATATATATTTCAATTTTAAAAAAAATTATCAGTGGCTGATGCATGATGTAATATGCAAAGTTTCAACTAAGTCTGAAAACCTTTTTTACATGTATTTAAGTTTTAAATAAATTCAAAATTTTGCCAAAGTCTAAATTGATTTTTTTATAGTAATATATGCAGCCTAAAATAATGGTATGAAATGAGGCATATGCAACATTGCAAATTAAATAAATAAAAAAATATATAATTTATTTTTTCCCCTCATCTTTTCCAGTGGTTGATGGATGATATAATTATCTGCTAAATTTCAACCAACTACAATTGAAAACTTGTAAAATTCAATGTTACAATTTTAAATAGTACATTTATTTTTAAATAAATTCAAAGTTTTGCCAAAGTTTAAACTGATTTTTTATAATAGTACGTGGAGCCTAAAAATAATGTTATCAAATGAGGCAAAAAGTAATGAAAAGAAATGAAAAGAAAATACATTTCTTTTTATTTTATTTTTTTCATTATATTATTCAAATTTATTAATTTATTTTTAAATGTATAATAATTTTAAATTTACTAACATTTTAACTGAAATTAAAATGAAAACAATGTGTGTGTGTATATAATATATATATATATATATATATATATATATATATATATATATATATATATATATATATATATATATATATATATATATATATATATATATAATATATAAGTTTATTTGCAAAAACAGATTAATTTTCTGAATTAAAAAAAAAAAGTTATTTAATTTAAAAAAAAAAATTGTTTTTATTGTTTTATTGTGTTAGTTAGGTGTATTTTTAGTTATTTTTTAACCTAATCAAAATAACCTGACTGCAGTTTGATTGAGATTAATTGGAATGCACAATGATTTTTGAAAATTGAGTTATCTGTTTTTGCAAATTAACTCTTCATATAATCACTAGTACTATTTAAAATTGTTTTAAATTATTTTTATCAAGCCAGCAAGGATATTGGTCATTGACAATAATCTAAATATGACTGACATGTAATCATATATGACATATATGTGACATCTATGTAATGTCTCTTCCAGGTTTGACCAATCAAGACACACACTACGTCACACAATTCGACCTTTCCTCAGTTTTGTCGGAGCATCAGATCCAGGCGGCGGAGCTGAGGATTCGTATTCCCAATGAAACACAGCAAACAAACATCACGGTGGAGATCCGGCACCAGCAGGACCAGTCCCTGGGTCATCTGTCCGATTCCTCTCTGATGGGCGCCTCCCATCACTGGAGGGTCTACAACGCCACAGACCTGCTCCTAAACTGGATCGCCCCCAAACTCTCTGAGAGGATCCGTCTGAAGAGCAGGAGAGAGGCGAGACACGCTCTTCGCTCCGGGAGTAAAGCTCCGGATGGGATTCGTCACAGAGCTATGCTGCTGGTCTTCTCACACACCGTCTCTGGACAGAGCGAGCAGGACCGAGCCAGTCTCCTGCACACGGCCGAGAAGTCCAAGTTCTTGTTTAACAGCGAAGGAAAGGAGGTGCGGAGAGACAAGCCACACAGGAGCAAGCGGGGCCGCAGGGGTCAGCCGGTGAGGGACCCAGAGCCACTCAGGGGTCTGGTCGAGGAGAGCTCCGTGTGCAGGAGGGTCGACATGCATGTGGACTTCAATCAGATCGGATGGGGCTCCTGGATCATCTTCCCTAAGAAGTACAACGCATACCGCTGCGAGGGGAGCTGCCCAAACCCTCTGAGCGAAGACCTGCATCCCAACAACCACGCTTACATGCAGGTGAGGCGCTCATTATATAGCTTTCTAATTATTTTAATATTAAATAATTAATATGGAAAGTTTGGAAACAACAGCAAGCATCAAGACTGCATTCTGTGTCTTGGAACTTCTTAGGGTTGTTATCATTTACTAAAAATAACTTAGAATTCATTGAAAATGCATTTAAAAAAAAATATATTTTTTTTACTTACTTTTTATATTAAATAACTAATATAAATAAAAATTTTAATTTGTCAAAAAAATCATTACTTGAAATAAAGCAAATGTTAACTTAAATAAAATATTTTAAAACATTATTTCAGCTAGCTGCCAAGGCAACATTTCTCATTATCATTTAGTTTAATTTGAAATATTAAAACAACTAAATTTGAAATAAAATTACATAAAATTCAGTTAAAACTAAAAACTTAAAAATATATTTAAAAATTGTTACTTGAAATTTTAACTGAAATAAAATAAAATATTAAAAAAAAAAAAAAACAAGAACTTATTTTATTTCAGCTAACTAAACTAACATTTTCTTTAACTTGAAGCACTAAAATAACTCAATCTTAAACTGAAATAAAACTACATAAAAATATAAAAAAATTAAACTCAATTTATTTCAGATAGTTGCCAAGGAAACATTTGCCATTTTCATTTACAGTGGGTACGGAAAGTATTCAGACCCCCTTAAATTTTTCACTCTTTGTTATATTGCAGCCATTTGCTAAAATCATTTAAGTTCATTTTTTTTCCTCATTAATGTACACACAGCACCCCATATTGACAGAAAAACACAGAATTGTTGACATTTTTGCAGATTTGTTAAAAAAGAAAAACTGAAATATCACATGGTCCTAAGTATTCAGACCCTTTGCTCAGTATTTAGTAGAAGCACCCTTTTGATCTAATACAGCCATGAGTCTTTCTGGGAAAGATGAAACAAGTTTTTCACACCTGGATTTGGGGATCCTCTGCCATTCCTCCTTGCAGATCCTCTCCAGTTCTGTCAGGTTGGATGGTAAACGTTGGTGGACAGCCATTTTTAGGTCTCTCCAGAGATGCTCAATTGGGTTTAAGTCGGGGCTCTGGCTGGGCCATTCAAGAACAGTCACGGAGTTGTTGTGAAGCCACTCCTTCCTTATTTTAGCTGTGTGCTTAGGGTCATTGTCTTGTTGGAAGGTAAACCTTCGGCCCAGTCTGAGGTCCTGAGCATTCTGGAGAAGGTTTTCGTCCAGGATATCCCTGTACTTGGCCGCATTCATCTTTCCCTCGATTGCAACCAGACGTCCTGTCCCTGCAGCTGAAAAACACCCCCACAGCATGATGCTGCCACCACCATGCTTCACTGTTGGGACTGTATTGGACAGGTGATGAGCAGTGCCTGGTTTTCTCCACACATACCGCTTAGAATTAAGGCCAAAAAGTTCTGTCTTGGTCTCATCAGACCAGAGAATCTTATTTCTCACCATCTTGGAGTCCTTCATGCGGGCTTTCATGTGTCTTGCACTGAGGAGAGGCTTCCGTTGGGCCACTCTGCCATAAAGCCCCGACTGGTGGAGGGCTGCAGTGATGGTTGACTTTCTACAACTTTCTCCCATCTCCCGACTGCATCTCTGGAGCTCAGCCACAGTGATCTTTGGGTTCTTCTTCACCTCTCTCACCAAGGCTCTTCTCCCCCGATAGCTCAGTTTGGCCGGACGGCCAGCTCTAGGAAGGGTTCTGGTCGTCCCAAACGTCTTCCATTTAAGGATTATGGAGGCCACTGTGCTCTTAGGAACCTTAAGTGCAGCAGAAATTTTTTTGTAACCTTGGCCAGATCTGTGCCTTGCCACAATTGTGTCTCTGAGCTCTTCAGGCAGTTCTCATTTGATTCTCATTTGCTCTGACATGCACTGTGAGCTGTAAGGTCTTATATAGACAGGTGTGTGGCTTTCCTAATCAAGTCCAATCAGTATAATCAAACACAGCTGGACTCAAATGAAGGTGTAGAACCACCTCAAGGATGATCAGAAGAAATGGACAGCACCTGAGTTAAATATATGAGTGTCACAGCAAAGGGTCTGAATACTTAGGACCATGTGATATTTCAGTTTTTCTTTTTTAATAAATCTGCAAAAATGTCAACAATTCTGTGTTTTTCTGTCAATATGGGGTGCTGTGTGTACATTAATGAGGAAAAAAATGAACTTAAATGATTTTAGCAAATGGCTGCAATATAACAAAGAGTGAAAAATTTAAGGGGGTCGAATTCTTTCCGTACCCACTGTAGATGTACTTAAATAACTGAAACCAAAACTGAGATAAAATTACATAAAAATTCAGTTACTTGAAACCAAAAATTAACTGAAATTAAATAAAATAAAAATATTTTAAAAACCTTAAACTTATTTATTTCAGACATATTTTTATTTTTATTTAGTTGAACTTGAAGTAACTAAAATAACTAAAAATATAAATAAGTAAAAATATACAGACGTATTAAAAAAACTAAAACAAAACACAACAAAATTTCTAAAACTTTACTGGAATTAAAATAGAAAAAAAGTAAAAAAAATATATAATAAAAACTATAATAAGCTATTACTGATAAGCCATTACTAAGTATAATGTAGAAACTTTAATTTTCTGTAAAGCTGCTTTGCATCGATTTGCATTGTGAAAAGTGCTATACAAAAAAACTTGAATTGAACTGAATTAATAGTATCTGAATAATACTAACGTAATGCTTGTTGGTCTGTTTGTGCTGCAGAGTTTGCTGAAGTACTACCATCCCAGCAGAGTTCCTGCGGCCTGCTGCACTCCGACCAAGATGAGTCCCCTCAGCATGCTTTACTACGAGAACGGAGAGCTGATCCTCAGACATCACGAGGACATGGTGGTGGAGGAGTGCGGCTGCCTGTGACCAGCTTCATCAGCGCTGCTAACCAGCAATCACAATCAGAGCTTCAGACATTATCATCACCTCAGGACTTCAGAAAGAGACGGGAACGCCACACTGAGCTGTTCAGGCATTAAGAGTTCCCCATTCAGACTGTGTGATCGAACAGATGAAAAACGCTCTCTTCATTTGTCTTCTAGAAAATCTGTAACATTATGATCAGTCCTAATAACGGATTATAAAGATCTCAAGCACTGTCTATGTATTTACAATCACACCATGTGGTGGAGAAACTATGTAAATATTTATTGTAAATAATACATAAATAAAGCCTTGATATTTATGTAAATATAATATATGAATCTTTGTATAAAGAATGGAGATCAGACAATATTATTTTTTGCTAATAGAAATAAAGGTATTTGCCTGAAAGCTTTTAAACTGTTCTTTACTGAATCATTTATAAACATCCATCCTTCCATCTATCTATCTATCTATCTATCTATCTATCTATCTATCTATCTATCTATCTATCTATCTATCTATCTATCTATCTATCTATCAATCATAAGTGGCTATTACTAAATTTCCACAGATTTAAATAAATATATTAATTTGGTATTTTTGTATATACTATTAAATTGTGGTTCGATCCTTACAAAAATTTGCCATAATTTATAAATAAATAAAAAGATAAATAAATAAATATAGAATCTATATACTGTATAAGCAGCTTTTATTTATTTATTTATTTAAGCACTGGCTAATAATAAATTATCACCATTTACAATAAATATAGTATGCATTTGTTTAAAGAACATATTTTACATTTTTGTAAAGGTTTACATTTCTGATTATTTTTTTTTAAATGGACAGATCCAAAGGAAAAAGAAATGCATTAATATCAATAATTACTGCATCTCTCTCTCTCTCTCTCTCTCTCTCTATTCATAAAAGAAACATTTAATATTTGTGTAAATTTACAATGTTATTTTTTTCTGAAAGAAAAAGTATTTTAGAGACTTTTAAAAACTGTTTTTATTGATTCATGAAAATTGTATGATTGTATTATACTGAGATTTTACATCTCCTATAATATCATATATTTCTGTCTCATTTTTAAGCCCAAAATTCACAATCAAATACGATTATTAGAAAGAAGATGGCATTGAAAGTCCTTATTTGAAAGAACTGCATTTCTAAAGATAATGCAGGGAGCGAGAGCCAGTGAAATGTGTGATGTGATGATCTACTTGAACATTCAGAGAGAACCATTCAACAAACTCATCGTGATTTCTAGAATTCCCCGTCTGGTCTGTACCGTCTATGAGGTCAGCAGGGGTCAGCAGGGGTCACGGGTCAAACACAATCACCTTCCATTGTTCCACAGTAAAGGTCTATGCAGTGTTGATGCAGCAGGAACGTTCCAGAAGCCCAGCTCTCGGATCAGCTTTAGAGAGGAAAACCACAGCGGCACACAGGTACGTATATCTGTTTAACCTTCAAAGAAAAGAAAAAAGACATCTAAGTCTATATAAATCTATATATTAAAAAAAAAAAAAAAAAATTCTAAAAGATTTCAAAATAGAACTTATTTCCAAATCCATGTCATTTGTATTTCAACTGAAAATTATTGAAAGAGTACAACCACAATTAAATAGTATGTGTACTTTTACTTGATCTATTTATTTATTTATACATATACATACACACACACACACACACACACACACACACGTGTATCCCATACTTAAGTACTGTATTTACTTTTACTTGATCTATTTAATTTATACATATACATACACACACACACACACACACACACACACACACACACACACACATGTGTATCCCATACTTAAGTACTGTATTTACTTTTACTTGATCTATTTATTTATGTATGTATATATATATGTGTGTGTGTGTGTGTGTGTGTCCCATACTTAAGTATTATGTATTTACCTTTACTTTATTTATTTATTTATTTTAATTTTATAAGAGTATACCACAATAGCAAAAAAGTAAAAAGATCATATAATATAGAAATAAAAACAGCAAAAATACAACATATATATTCAAATCTTTACTAATTAGGAGTTTATTAATGTAGAAATGGCTTTCCTTTAAAATACTAAAACTGCTGAGTTTTAAGTCGAGTTTATTTACAAAAATGTGAAGTTTTTTGATTTTTTTTTAACGTAAATATTATTCATAACGACACTGTAGGTAGCCTATACAAAGACCTTTGTGTCGTTTTTATTTTGTGGATGTAGTCTAAAACCAAAGTAAAATAATTAATACACTTAGAATGAATTTTCCTCTTTTTCCTCTTATTAAAAATGTTCTTACTACGCTACACCAATTACCAAAGCAAAATGAATAGAGAAAATAAAATCTAAATCTGCGAATGAAAATCGAACCTTGTGACTCAAAGCAATTCAGTGCTGAAAAGTTTTTTTGCAGCTCCTGCTGCCGTCATGGGTGTTTACGACAGTTGAGCGCGGAGTCCGGCAGCGGCTGACAGAACGTAAACACACACAGATCACACACTCATAAAGTCATCAGTCGGTGAACGGAGACGGTGAGACCGCTTCTCATGGCTGAATGTGAGGGTTTACAGCTCTAAACAACGGTCTGCTTTATTGTACAGCTTCTAATCTGTTCGTGTTTATACTTTAACGCTTTTAGTTCGGCTAAATGAGTGGCATGACGTCATTCATATCATAAACTGATCGATAATACTGCAGTCCATTCATATTAATGATATTTACGTAACATATGACAATGTTCGTTCAGATGTAATAATAATACTCGTGCTATTAATAACCGTATGTGTCTGTATATTTGTCTGTTCAGCTGTTTGAGGCTTTACTGTCTGCTTCGCTTATTATCATAATTACGCAAAGAAACTGAAATACACTAAAACAATATCACTATGAGATGAAGGTAGATTTGAAAGGTTGAGGTTAAACTGTGTTTTTGGGCAAAAGTATGTTCAGAATATCAGGGCGGGGCAGGTTGTCACATTTGTTTTAGCAGCTGTGATTTTGCTTAAAATTAGTAGAATTAAAATTTCTGTTGGCCAGTGGCTTGATATGTTCCTGTATTACCTTATACATTTTTGCTGTGTCATGAATTGTTTTGGGCCTCATTTTATTTTGGAAGTTAAATGTAATTTGCTGTTTAATGGCAGGTTCTCATTATTTACTACAAAACAATAATTATTTAGTACTAATACAATAATAATATTGTATGTGACATATAAATAATAACTATTTAGTAAATATGTATTATAACATTAGTCATAAAAATATTTTGTAGTAAATAATATATTTATTTATAATATAATAAAATAATAAATATAAATATTTCTATTACACACACACATCAGTATCAATGGATGCACAATTACAAAAAATATATATATTATTAGTTGCATATTAGTTGTATATTAATAATATAAATTATTATTTACTACAGCATAATTATTTACTGATAACTAATATTTAATTATTAATGTGATATACCTAAATTATACCTAATTATTTATTAAATATTGTAATTTGTTATTAGTTTCTTTATAAATTATAAATAACTATATATATATATATATATATATATATATATATATATATATATATATATTTAAAAAAATAATATATATATATATATATATATATATATATATATATATATATATATATATATATATATATATATAAAATTTATTTATTTATATATATAGTTATTTATAATTTATAAAGAAGCATAACTAAAATTATAATATTTAGTATATATATATATATATATATATATATATATATATATATATATATATATATATATATATATATACATACATATACACACACACACACATACACAGAGTTATTACTTTATTTTTTATTTATCTTTTATTATTTATTTATTTAATAAATATAAAATGATATAGACACTGCAGGCATATTTTACATGCAGACATAAACTAATAATCGTGTTGATGAGCAGATATTGATGACTCCAGTCAGGTTCATGATGTCACTGCATGTTTGTGCGCTCTGGCAGGAAGCGGCTGTCCATGGCTCACACCTGACTTCCTGTGCATGAGTAACAGACGCCACTGAACCCACCAATCACTCCTCAGATCAAACGCGAACCCAACAGGATGGCGCAGGCCGTGGCCAACGTCGCCCGGAGGATCAACGCCACCATGGAGGAGCAGAGAGACTCGCTCGGTACATACACAATAATAGCTCATATTCCAGAGGAATTTCAGTGTCTCCCCTAGATGACATTTGTGACCCTGGACCACAAAACCAGTCATAAGAGTCAATTTTTTAAAATTAAGATGAATTAAGCTGAGTAAATCAGCTTTCCATTGATGTATGGTTTGTTAGGATAGGACAATATTTGGCTGAGATACAACTATTTGAAAATCTGGAATCTGAGGGTGCAAAAAAAAAAAATCAAAATATTGAGAAAATCACCTTTAAAGTTGTCCAAATGAAGTTCTTAGCAATGCATATTACTAATCAGAAATTAAGTTTTGAGATATTTCTGGTAGGAAATGTACAAAATATCTTCATGGAACATGATCTTTACTTAATATCCTAATGATTTTTGGCGTAAAAGAAAAATCGATAATTTTGAATCATACAATGTATTGTTGGCTATTGCTACAAATATACCTGTGCTACTTATGACTGCTTTTGAGCTCCAGAGTCACAAATAGAATTAAATGGCTTTCTTGTAAATGAAAGTCATGCCTTGAAAAGTCACTGAAATGTTTAAATGTTGATGACATCGCCCTGCATCAGATCTGCTGAATGAAATCCAAGACTTGATTCTTACTCATTTTTTGTTGCTGATTCCATAAATATTTTATAATTCTCACAAAATATGATATGCTTTTCATAGCATTTTTGCTTTTTAAAGCCATCTGTAAGTTGAAAACGTCTTGTATTCTCCCTTAAGCAGCAGAAAAGCATCACAAACACGATTCCTGTCTGAATCTGAGCAACATTTCAACTGTTTGTTCTCTTCACAGCCCATTTCTACATGAATGACATTTTTTTATACCTAATGTTGATTGCAAGGTTAGAATTGAAGCCAGTGACAGAAAGAAATGCAAACGAGGCAAACATCATCTGTGAGTGTTTTACTGCATCCAAACAGTGCCAAAAATACAGATTTTGTGGAAAAAAAGCTTATAATTATAAAGTTATGTTTATGTTAGGTTATTTGGTGTATTTGAACACATTTTTGCAGTCTGTAATTTAAATTATACATTTAAATATATATATATATGCTATTTTTAATTAATTTGTTTATTTATTTATTTTTTTTTCTGAAAAATCTTCATTCTTATTTTCTACATTATGGAAAGTTTTTATTGATTATTTTGATTTAATTTTTAACTCAGCATCACCAGATTAGGTAATATTAGGTCTTTTTTTCCAAGATGCAGGGCTGTGTAATTGCAAAAAGCAAACAAACAAAAAAAACCTTATTGATCCTCATAGTTTTTATAATTTTTATTGTTATAAATTATTATTGATTGACTGTTTTGTTTCAGCCTGTGCTCAGTAGATGGTGCTATTGTGCTGAGAAGCTCCTCTAAATCACATATTCGCTTGATTTTGACCATTTCCCAATTTATCAAGTGTCATTTTCCTGAAATCATCATATTAGTCATTTAATACCAAGAGTAAGTAAACCTAAATGGCAATCAGCAGCATTGTGAAGCCCAACACTTTGATTATCCAAACACACACACACACACACACACACACACATCAAGTGCCTCCAAATGACAGTATTAATTTCTGTCCGTCAGGCTGATAGTATTCGGTGTGATTTTCTGAGTGATTGCACAATGGGAGCTCAATGCGCAATGGCTTTCTGAACAACACAATCTGTTAATTAGAGCAGTCATATTAACGGAGTGATTTCACCTCTGATGCCAGAGTCCATCTGAATCAACGCTGTTTTCTGCCTCAGATCTGTCCGACTGTGGCCTCGTAAGTTTCCCTGACGGCGTCTTCAAAATGATCCGCAGCTGCAAAGACAACATCCACAAAATCTCTCTGGCCAACAACCAGATCAAAGCCTTGACCAACAAGTTCTTCCTCACGTTTACTCAGTTAAGAGGTAAGACTGTCCTCAGTGTCAAGAGATGAAGCTTCAGTATCGCTCTAGAGCAGCAGGCGGTGTGACAATCAGTAAGATTTTTAATGTTTTTAAAGAAGTCTCTTCTGCTCACCAAGGCTGCATTTATTTGATCCAAAATACAGCAAAAGCAGTAATGTTGTGAAATATTTTTACTATTTTAAAATAAATGCTTTATATTTGAATATGTGTTAAAATGTCATTTATTTCTGTGATCAAATCTGAAATTTCAGCATCATTACTCCAGTCATCATTGTCACATGATCCTTCAGAAATCATTTTAATATTCTGATTTGCTGTTCAATAAACATTTTTATTATTATTATTATTATCATCAATATTTAAAGTAGTTGAGTACATTTTTTCAGGATTTTTTGATGAATAGAAAGATCCAAAGATAAGCATTTATCTGAAATAAAAAGCTTTTGTAACATAATACACTATGCCATTAAAAAGCTTGGAGTCAGTATATTTTTTTGGGGGAAAGAAATTATAGAAATTAATACTTTTATTTAGCAATGCATTAAATTAATCAAAGATGATGATAAAGACATTTATAATGTTATAAAAGATTTATATTTCAAATAAATGCTGTTCTTTTAAATCTTACCAACCTAAAGCATTTGAATGGTAGTTTACATGTTGAAGTATAAGACACTAAATATTAGAAATTTATTGCAAAATATGAAACAAATCAAATATAAAAGTTGTTTCAGAGTGACTGACGTAGTTACTTCATGCACAGTGCCTCATGGGAGATTCTTTGATTGCACAGAATATTCTGTCCTAGTAGATACACAGACTGCATTATGAGCACATATAGAGTCCTGTGTTGAAGCAGGGTTTTCTTGTCTGGCTGTAGAGGTGGATCTGCAGGGTAACGTCCTCACAGCGCTGCCGGAGGCGGTCGGAAACATGCAGCATTTGATCAGCATCGATCTCTCCAAAAACAAGCTGCTGGTTTTCCCCGAGTGCCTGACGGATGTGAGCAGCCTCCAGCACATCAGTGTGGAGGGGAACCAGATCACAGGTGACCGAACATATTAACTAGATGCATTATTATGCAATATAGCTCACCCTGACATGACATATCACTCTGTTTCCATAATGTTTCCAGAATTGTGATTTGCAGTATTCTAAACCTGCATGACTTGGAATGACATGACATGGGAGTTCAGTATAATATCCAATCTGCTGTAGTGTTATTTTAGTATTATTTATTTATTTACGTTTTAGTCATTTTGGCTTTTTGTCATTTTTACTTTTTTTAAAGATATTTTTGTATTGTTTTAATTTTTTCATAATTTTAGTATTTCAGCTTAAATTTATTTTATTTCTGATAGTTGTCACATTTCTAACTATTCTAATATTTATTAATATGTTAAAGAAAATTAATTAATTAATTTATTTATTTATTTATTAAGTTGTATTAATTTTGTTAAGGATTTTTTGTATTTGTACTTAAAAAAAAAAAAGAGAATATTTCTAGTTAATTATTTTATCATTTATTTCTTTTTTTTTTATCAGATTAAATTTCTTTTATATTGTTTTATTATTATTTCTGTTAGTTGCCAAGTCCACATTTGTAATTTCTATTTAAATATCTTCGTCTAATAATTTTATTTTAGCCTAATTGTAGCTTTATTTCAGTTACAGAAAATTATTTGTAATAGTTTTAATTTTAAGTTTAAGTTAGCCATAACATTATATAGTTTTTAATAAATAATTTTTTTATAAATAAAATCATTTCTAAAGTGTAATTATATATATATACACACACACACACACACAAACACACACACACACACACACACACTTATATATTCTTTGTTCGTTTTCATACATCTCCTGTTGTCATATATACAGTTGTGCTCAAAATAATTCATACCCTTGGTAAATATGATCAAAGGCGGCTGTGAAAATAAATCTGTATCATTAATCCTTTTGATCTTTTATTTAAAAAAAAAAAAAAAAAAAAAATCTAACCTTTCATTGGAGAATAAGAATTTAAAATGGGAGAGAAATCTCATTATGAAATAAATGTTTTTCTCTAATACACATTGGCCACAATTAACGGCACCCTTTTATTCAATGCTTTTTGAAACCTCCATTTGTCAGTTTAACAGCTCTAAATGTTCTCCTATAATGCCTGATGAGGTTAGAGAACACCTGACAAGAGATCAGAGACCATTCCTTCATCCAGAATCACTCCAGACCCTTTAGATTCCCAGCTCCATGTTGGTGGTGCTTCTCTTCAGTTCACTCACTCATTTTCTACAGGGTTCAGGTCAGAGGACTGGAATGGCCATAGCAGAAGCTTGCTTTTGTGTTCAGTGACCCATTTTTGTTTTGGTTTTGATGTTTGTTTGTAGATCATTGTCCTGTTGGAAGATCCAACCACGGCCCATTATAAGATTTCTAGCATGGACAGTCAGTTTTTAATTTTTTTATCTGTTGGTATTTGATAGAATCCATGATGCCATGTGTCTAAACAAGATGTCCAGGACCTCCAGCAGAAATATAAGCCCACAACATCAAAAATACAGCAGTATATTTCATTGTACACACGGAGTACTTTTTATCCCTGTGTTCACTAAACCCATCTTGAGTGTTTGCTGCTAAAAAGCTCATTTTTTTAGTTTGATCTGACCATAGAATCCAGTCCCATTTGAAGTTCCAGTCGTGTCTGATAACTGAATATGCTGGAGTTTGTTTTTGGATGAGCTAGGAGAATTTTTCTTGAAACCCTCCTGAGCAACATGTGGCGATGTAGGTGCTGTTTGATGATTTTTTTTTGTTTGTTTTTTTTTTTTTGAGGCTTTGTCTCCCCAAGACTCAACTATTTTCTGCAATTCTTCAGCTGTGGTCCTTGGAGAGTCTTTGGCCACTCAAACTCTCCTCCTCACCATGCATTAGGACGATATAGACACACGTCCTCTTCCAGGCAGATTTATAATATCTTTAGTTGATTGGAACCTCTTAATTATTTCCCTTATGGTGGAAATGGGGATTTTTAATGCTTTAGCTATTTTCTTAGCCACTTTCTAAATTTGTGAAGTTTGTCTCGTACTGTATGGCGTACCTTGTTAGCGTCTGCGCTTGCGTGGCCATTTATTGTGATTAACAGGAAAGTGTGTCCAGCTGAATTCAATTAGTGATTTGTTAGACGGGTATAAAAGGTTATTATACCGCGGCAGCCCTTGTGTGAAGTCCTCGTCATGTGAAGACTGAAGTGTGTAAAGACCATCGACTCTACCGTGCGACTCCACCAGACAGGGACACCGGCAAGGGATAAGTATCGCTTTTCATTTATTCTCTTTCCTATTACTTGTTTCACTTCTCTTTCAGTTTTTATAACCATTTCTTACTTGTATGTTTGGCACAGTTATTTTTTAGGATTACTGTTAAACTAATGTAGTTTGATTTGTATATGTTATCCATTTTAATTTTAGTTACAGTTGTAGTAATGTTTGTCATTTTATTAGTTTTTTCTATTATGTCTGTATAAGTTATTTATTAAGTTTTAGTTTTATTTATTTTGAGTTATTTTAGTACTTCAACAAACTACATGGAAATGAAATAATATTGAATTTATGGATATGTGTGTCTGCGTGTGTGCATACACGTAGTTGTTTTTGGTGTTTGGCTTAGTGTTATGTTAGAATCATTATTACACTCTTATACGTTTTGTTTTTGTACATTTTGAATTGTTTGTAGCTTTATTTTGTTTTCATTTAAATATTAAGTTTAGAAATTGTCATGCATTTCTCATTTTTATTTAATTAATTTTTTTGTGTGTGTGTGTGTGTGTATATATATATATATATATATATATATATATATATATATAATATAGGATTTATAAAGTTTTAGCTTTTAGTTTTGGATCAGTTTTAGTTGTTTTAATACTACAATTGATTGTTTCTGTTGTCCTCATTTGTAAGTCGCTTTGGATAAAAGCGTCTGCTAAATGACTAAAAGTAAGTAAAGTAAGTTCAACAATCTTGTTCTGCACATCAGAAATATATTCTTAGGTTTTACTCTTTGTGATCAATGATTAAGGGAATTTGGCCTTTGTGTTCCTCATATTTATAATCCTGTGAAACAGGAAGCCAAGGCTGGACGAATTCATGCTCCTATTCTCCCTGGTGTGATAAAAATGCAAATATGAATGGGAATATACTTCAGAGATATTTGAATCATAAGAATTTCTAGGGGTACCAATAATTGTGGCCATTGTGTACTAGAGAAAAATATTTATTTCCTGATGTGATTTTTTTTATTTTTTTTTTTGTAACCTCAATTAAAGGTTAGATTTTTTCAGATTTTTGAATGAAAGATGAAATGGATAAACAATGCAGACTTACATTCACAGCCTTCTTTGACCATATTTACCAAGGGTATGAATAATTTTGAGCACAACTGTATGTTTGAAATAATGACATGTTTATTTTTGGATGAATTCTCTGTTTAATTGCATTCCAAACTTAGTGAAACGAGCATGAAGTGTTCTAGCAGTGACAAACATTATAACAAGGCAACAGGGTAATTAACTCTCATTAGGCCTATCATTCAAACTGAGCCTTTAAGAAAAAAAATGATGGAGAGATTGGTGCTTCTTCCCTGAAATCACACATTTATGTAACACATGAATACATCTATTTTATGTGAGGACAGAGGTACAAAAACACACACACACATTATGCAAAACAGTGTTCATCAAAACACAGCGTGAGACAGAGAAACGAGATCTGAAAATTATGGCAGAATAATCTGCAAACTCTCAAAAAACATGATAATATGTGAATCTCAGGAACGTGTGGGTCACACTTCACCTCTAAATCACACGTTAATTTGTTAAATTAACAAGTTAAATGTGACGCAAAACCTATTTTAGGCCCATTTAACATCTTTTGCATTTGTGATATTATTCTGATGATCATTAAGCACATTTAAAGAATGTAAGTAATGTAAGTATTTAAAGAAATAATCAGATGCTTTCTTTATTTATTAAAATACAACAAAATTATTTTGAGATTCTAATTCTTATTAGAGTTCAGGGTTATTAATTAACAAACTATAAAAATCATAAAATAATTTGTTATTTGAAATAAAATAAATGTAACAATAAATGAATGAATAAATAAATAAATGAAAACTAGCTAGTTGCCTAGGCAACATTTCTCATTTTCAATTAGTTTATCTTGACTAAACTAAAACTTAAAAATGAATGGAAACTATATATTTAAAAACTAATACAAATGACAAAAATATGCAAAAAAAATAAAAATAAAAATAAATAAACAGAAAATATAAAAATAAAAACATTCAAAATAATAATAAAAACCATAATAGCATCTCTGTGATTAAAATAGAGACTGTAATGAAAGTCATCATGTTTTATTTTTTGTAAAATCGGCATAAATTAAAGGCTGTAAAACAACTGAATCATCATATAATTACAATTTAAATAATATATAATTTATTTGTATCACATTAATGAGCTTGTGCTTAATTCTCATGAACAAAGTCACAATGCAAATACAAACTACAAGAAGTGAATGGATTTCAAACCAACCAAACTCGTCAAACAGACTGAAAAGTTTCTTCTCAAACTAAGTGTATATTGTTTTTCAGATGGACGGCGCTGTGGCCATCTGTAGATGAGAAACATTCAGAGGGTCGATGTCAGAAAGTTTGAGGCAGAACCGCAGCGAAACTCTGAGATGTTTAGAATTTGATGGAAAGTTCAGAAAGTGTGACAGAAAAGAAAATGGCAGAGTCTGTCACAGTGAATCATGATCTGTTAAGTGCATCTGCACATTTCATTACTGTCAACACAATTCAAACCCACCCAGTGCTTCTGGATCTATTAAAAAATGCATGTTTGCATTAATAATTCACTTAAAACGGTGCACAAGCTCACTGTCCACACAAACATCAATCCACAAAACAACAACTTCTGATTTCCACACGAACAAATCCGCTTCTGGTCAGAGATCAGCAATATTCAAGCAACGCTGAACATCCAATCAAAGCCAAAGAGAGAAATTATTTAAAATACACTCCATATAAACTAAGTAATATGAATTTAATATTTTATCCAGTGTATTGACATATAGTACTGTTTAAAGGGGTTGAGGTTGGTAATGTTTTTGAAAGAAGTCTCTTCTAGTCACAAAAGCTGCATTTATTTGATCAAAAATACTTTAAAAATGTTGAAATGTTTTTATTATTTAATACAGCTGTTTTCTATGTGAATATCTGTTAAAATATAATTGATTTTTGTGATGCACAGCTGAATTTTCAGCATCATTACTCCAGTCTTCAGTGTCACATGATCCTTCAGAAATCATTCTAATATGCTGATTTGCTGCTCAAGAAACATTTCTAATTATTATCAATGTTGAAAACAGTTGTGCTGATTAATATTTTGGAAACGGTGATACATTTTATTTTTCAAGATTCACAGATGAATAGAATGTTCAAAAGAACAGCATTTATTCGAAATAGAAATCTTTTCTAATATTATAAAGTCTTTACTGTCACTTTTGATCTCTTCCCAGTGTATTTAAAATGCAAATAGCTTATTTAGAGTTTGTAATGCATTTCATTCAGCTTTACAGTAGGCAGCAGATATAACTGAGGCAGGAACAGAACATCTCCAATTTCCATATCAATTCACAAATACTTCCATAATACTTCTAAAAGGGATTTCATACACATAAAACCCAGAAGCTAAACCATCGTTTCCATGACGATGTTTTTTCTTCTTGATTATCTGACGGCTACAGAAGATGAAAGTGTCTCGTAGAGCGAAATAACAATCTCACATAAGTGCGGTCCATCTCAATACATCATAATAACATCAACAAGCAGCACAGTGGAAAACTGCACGTGCTAAACACACAAAGAGAAGCGCGTCACCGACTGATCACACTTTCATTTCAGGCTTTCTTTCAGATTTCAGTGCTTCGGCAACAAAGTGGGTCATTTGTGCTTCTCTAGTGTCACTAAACACAGTTACAATATAATGAGCATTTTCCAACAGGCTTCCCGAACAGCCATTGGTCAGTCAAACAGATAGCCCTGCCCCCAAACTCACATGATTGGTTGAGTGTGGCCCCTCAAACAAACAGATCAATGTTCTAAAAGAGTCACATGCTGCGTCCCAATGTGCTTACGTCCTTAGTATGTACTCTTTTGGTGAAGAAAAAGTACACACTTTTGAGTGTGTAGCAGAAGAGTAGGCAAGCTTTACTATCACGTCACACAATGAGCGCTCTGTCGCACCTGTTACACGCACCCTGTCACTGTAAACTGGCCTGTCAATCTTCTTGTCACAGTTTTCTTGGCATTCTCTTTTCAACATACTATGCTTTGGGACACACTTATTGTAATCTCACATACTATTTAGGATGGATAGTATGAACATTGGGATTCAGGGACAGTGTTTTACTCTTTTGGACATAAAATGATCAATGACAGCCCAGAAACTAGTTGAACGTCCAAAAAAAATGGCATGCTTCTGCTTTAAAGTCCCCCTGTGGTGAAAATCAACTTTTTTTATGTTGTTTATTTGTCTGTGTGGTGTTTTTAATATGCTTTTAAACAAACCATGTGCCAAGCCATTTATCAACACCATTGCGGAGTATTTTCTCTTTAAAACTGTAGTCGCTCAGTGGCAGTCAGAGAAACGCGGTTTGAAACAGCCCTCGGTTTGCTACGTCACAAAATTCAATAACCAATCGCGTCAAGGGATCCTATCCTCAGCATATCATTAACTGAGCTGCAAAGCCGAGGGTCTAGTGAGAAGGTAGCGAGGTTAATCTGGTAACAGTTATATTTTTTTCTGTAGATATTTCGCTAACTGTTAATATTTCCCCCTATTTTCACAATGTCATGTGCTGTTAGCGCTTATTTATTTGTATTTAGAATCGCTAACTTGAATAATACCCCGCGGCAGCAGTGTAAAAGTATCCCGGAGTCAGACGCACCTCTCCCGCATTGACATCCGCTCTTCACACGCGTATGATCGCGGGCGCGATCTGGAATCACAAACTTGGCTGCATTTGAGTCTTCAAGGCATTTTGAGGACACAACATCTTCAAGTAGGTAAATTTAACGAATGTTACGGTATCCACTGTAGTTGTCCGCTAGTAAAAACGTAGCTTTATCAGTCATTATCCGTGTACGAACCAGCGCAAACATTGCCATTGCATCGCGTTTACTACAGTTCAGTTAGTGTATCAGCAGGCGCTGGCTGATGTGACTGAGTGAAGGTGGGGCTAATTTGCATATTCATAGATCCGCGTATAGTAAATGAGGCGAGGGTGTAAAGTTACATTCAAGCTATTCAAGCTATTTTAAGGCATGAGAAAATTATTTTCACAAGAAAAAACATTTAAATATGTCATTTTGATGATCAAAGATGAGTTTTAAAGCATCAAATTTTTGACTACGGGGGACTTTAAGAGTCATGGAATGAGAAACACTGAAATGAATATAGCTTTTACCTACCTGGCTTACTTAAAATCAACACTTGCTTACTTCTGAGCAGTTCTTGTGCTTTATGTTCTGGCTTGTTTTGAGAGGTGTAGTGGTGTGGGCGTGTCTCTGATAATTGCTTAGGCTCCTCCCACTCCCATTCTACACCAATAGGAACACACGAGTGCTCATTATGGGCAGCTGCACTGGATTTATGTGTTTTAGCAGTTTAGTTTTGCATTTAAGGTACAGTATACGTTATGTATTTCTTTCTCCACTAAAATTCCCTCTTTTTATTTTCCATTTTATTTACCTCAGTGCATTGTGATAATTTGAAATTTTCCTTCCTTTGATCTCGCACCTCTTCTGTGTTTATTTTAGTGCACAGCCTCTTTTTGGCTTTAAGTGGGTGTTTTTGTTTTTGCCTATAGAACCTAAAAGATGACAGTTTTGTCCTGAGTGTTTTGGTTAACGGTTTATTTTAGAGATTTCCCATCTGATGTAGGTTAACTTCAAAGTAAAAGATGACCAGAAGATTTTCTGATTTATAATTCTATTGGCGTTTTACATGTTGTGCTGAACATTATGTTTTGGATGCTGCGTTCATGCTGCTAGGCATCAGTATGGATCTCTCAAAGGTTTTTCAAAATGAATGTTAAAATATTCAGAGCCTCTTTTAGGCTTTAAGTGGGTGTTTTTGCCTACAGAACCTTTAAGATGACAGTTTTCTCCTAAATGTTTTGGTTAACGGTTTATCTTCTTCTGATGCGGTTAGTTTTAAAGTGAAAGATGACCTGAAGATTTCTTGAAAGTGTTTAAAAGAATCATCCTTCAGTAAAGCAAACATTATTTATAATTCTATTGATGTTAGAACATGAGCTGAACAATTATTTTTTCATCTCGCATTAACAAAGATTAATAACTACTGTAACAGATGTATTGCTTGTTGTTAATGTTTGTTAGTTAATGAATTAACTAATAGGACCAAGCACTCTAAAAAAAACAAAAGAAAAAAATCACTGCACCTGTTACCACAACTTAAATAAACGCATGGTTGCAAGGTAAAAAATAATAATGATAATAATTTATTCATTCAATTAAACCATTTAAATTGAAAAAAAAATATTTTAAGTTATGTTTTCATAATAATGTTAATTATTACATTAACTTAATATTGTATGTAATGTAAACTCAAATTTCTGTGTTGATGAAACTAATATTAGTATTTTAAATATTATAATATTATTTTTTTTAGAATTTAGTTCCCAGCATGCTTTGCATAGGACAAGATAAGAAGAATAAATGCTAAATTAAGTATTATTTAATGTGTTTTTGTTGAAGGGTAAGACCTAGTGTTATCTTTAGAGTGTAATAAACATGACATTTTAGACTGCAAACGCTGTTTGCTAAATGCATTAATGTAAAAACCGATGTTGCCATCTAATCTGATCTGTACTATTCGTTTCTACAGGTTTAAAACATTTCAATAAGAAAAAAATATGAAGTGCATATTTCAGTATATGAGAAATGGATCACAGGGTCTGTATCTGATCTCTGTGTATTGCTTTGTTTTTGTAAAGTGTTTTTCTTAATGAAGTACACATTTGTCTCTCTTGATAATGGAGGAGATTGTAAGAACAGTATGTCTCTGAACCTGAAGAGCCAGTTCTGCACACGTCTCACGTCTCGTGTCTCTCGCTCAGAACTGCCGATGGAGAAGCTGTCTCTGATGCCTGCTCTGAAGAGTGTGGATGTGCGGAGTAACCCGCTGACGCTGGATGCTGCATCTGTCCCGCATCACTTCACGCTCCTGACATGAGTAAACACATGGTAAAGAACATGAGGAACGGCGCTTCCGTCTCTCTCTGATGTTGCCATTCCATTTCCATGCACTGGACCGCATGCTGTGCCTCCCAACTTTTCAATAAAATATTTATTAAATCATGCAAACAACGTTTGCTTTCATTCTACACATGAAGAGTGTCACTTCGACATCGTGTGAGACTCCATCTGTGAAGGTAAATTACACCTGAATTCTAAAAGAAATTCAAAAGGCTCTACAACTCAAGTAAATTTGTCCTTCATAACGCCATTAGGTTTTCAATGAATATTTAATTTTTTTGTTCATATTGCATCAGTATTACTGTAATTGCGACTCTGAGATCCCGCTCTGAACCGGTCGCCTCCTCACACTCAAGAGATTTTGTTTCTCTGGCAACATCCATGTGTCTTTATTTATAAAAGTTTCATTAATATTAACTACATTATGAGCAATATTCAAGAACACAGCAGGTGCATCAGGTTAATAAAATATCATTTCAACAGCAATATGTAGCTACATAACTACACAAAAAATGTCAACTCTGTCATTTATTCATCCTCATGTTGTTTCAGACCTGAATGATTTGCTTTCTTCTGTGGAACATAAAAGAAGTGATGTTGCTATTTTTTACGACTGTTGTTGTCTATAAAATGGAAGTCCAAAACAACATTATATACCATTATCTAACATTATATACCATTACTTTCAATGTATGCACAATTTTTTTTCATTAGTATTTTATTATTTATATTGCCTTACATCTACTACATATAAATAATTCATAACTAATACAATATATAATGTAAAGAAATACACACACACACACACACACACACATATATATATATAATAAATACAGAAATTGTATTTATATTATAATCAGTATTTTATATTAATATAAAATTATGTATATTTACAACTTACAAGCATAGTATTTATATATTAAAGTATTATTATTAGCCTTGCATAATTTACATATATATATATATTATATATACACACAGATGTACACAAATAATACATAATAATGTATAATCCATAATATAAATATACATGAAATATATAATATGATTTAATATAAAAATAAATAATATAAAAAAATGAATCACACTATTAATACACAATTATTATTATTATTATTATTATTATTATTATTATTATTATTATTATATAAAATATGTATTTTATTATTTTACTTAGCCCTATAATGACCGCAGTCCAGATCAGGCCCTAAAATATTGTCTTGATTTGTAAGCAGCAGCAAAATAAGATGTTTATCATTTTGCTGTTCAAATTGCAGTATGAACTTTTCCTCATTCAGCAAGTGATGCAGCTCTTGATCTTATACTCCGATGAAGCACCCGTGGTCACACTGAATATAAATACATGAACGTCACCTCTTACACTGAGAATTAAAGTTTTGATGTTTCTAATTCTTAACATAATAGTGCATTATAAGAGCTTTCAATATAAAGGAGTGCAAATGGAGAAGCTGGAGTAATAATAGGTAGTAGCAGAATATTTCAATCTGCTCTCAAGTGAAAATTCAGCCTCTTGAACCTACTTGAAAACCGCAAATCCTGAAGAAACTGTCTCAAGCGCAAAAACTTAAGAGCTCGTTATCTGTGATTACGCCTCCTGAGAGACGAGGCTGCGCTCGATTCTCCAGTAAGATGAAGAGAAACGCTCACGTCTGTCGACCTGAGACTCGCAGATGATACTCAGCTTCATCAAAATGTTTTCAGACACACATTCTTTCACCTGCTCTGTCAATAATGAGTCAGAGTTAAAGTGTCATTGATGCCAAAAATAGAGAAAACCAGGGTAATCCTCTAATCCCACACAAAATAATAAAATTTCAAATGATAAAGAGAAAAATCGATTGAAAACATCACTGAACTTTAAGCTTTGTTTTATCTATCTATCTATCTATCTATCTATCTATCTATCTATCTATCTATCTATCTCTCTATCGAATATCTATCTCTCTATCGAATATCTATCTATCTCTCTATCAAATATCTATCTATCTATCTATCTATCTATCTATCTATCTATCTATCGAATATCTATCTATCTATCTATCGAATATCTATCTATCGAATATCTATCTATCTATCTATCGAATATCTATCAAATATCTATCTATCTATCTATCTATCGAATATCTATCTATCTATCTCTCTATCAAATATCTATCTATCTATCTATCTATCGAATATCTATCTATCTCTCTATCTATCGAATATCTATCTATCGAATATCTATCTATCTATCTATCTATCTATCTATCTATCTATCGAATATCTATCTAATATCTATCAAATATCTATCTATCTCTCTATCGAATATCTCTCTCTCTCTCTCTGATTGTAGCGGTAGTTAATGATTGGGGTTTGGCTTTGAACTGTGTTTGTTTCACTAAAATGTTTGTTCCAGCACCAGGAAACGCTGTTGATCGAGGAACACTTGGTGAAATCAGATAGACTGTAATCATCCCCTCAGGAGCATCTAGTGTTTGTGCGTCATCCAGTATTGGGACGATCAGACATCAGGTTAACAAAGAGCGTACGGTCCTTTATGTTTCAAAGGCCACATTGATTTTTCCTATTCAAGACGATCCAAGTTCCAAAGCGCCAATTATTCCTGCAGAGTCATTGACGATGCATTTTAAACAAGGAAAAACAGCCTCTGGGAAATCAGCTTCCCAGTTTCTCAAATCCTTAATAAGGTTCATTTTGATGCTCCATGTACCATTAACTCTTTTGCATTTTGTTTGAATGTTTAAGGTCCACGGTATCAATAATGCAGCGGTGACTGACCAAACAGAGCCAGAGAAAATGCATGATAAATTTCCAAGTGTTTTGTCTTCTACAGTCAATTTGCACTCAAACTTTCCAAGTCAAACTGTGACTTTCATAATATATTTGTGGAGTTTCACCATCACTGTGTCACTGTGAATGCAGCGGATGTGAATGTTTCTGATAGTCAAGGTTTGTCTGGTCACCATAGTGATTAAAACACGAGCGAGTCAGTCACCGTGTGTATTGCTGCATCTGTTGATTATGGGATCTCTGGTTTGATTACAGCTATTGTTCACTTGGAAGCATATTTGATATTTCTAATATGATGGGCTGTGAATATTTTCTGCGTGATTAGAAATACAATGCACATGTTTTCTCCCACAAATCAAACAAGCACAGAGAGGCTGACAATCTCTTCATAGTATGCAAATATGTACAAATATGTTTTCTGTTTGATTCAAGTAAATATTCTGTGTACTCACACTATTCAGACATCTTGTTTGAAAGAAAGAATTTTGAATAGATGCCAGAAAAGTGTTTGAAAACTCACATCTCACTGTCTGAATGTCCTTGAATTACTTTAAAATATAAAAATAATTTCAGGGCCTACAGTACATGATCATCACTTTGCGCTTACTCAGAAACAGCACATTCTTCACTCTGTGAGCGTCTGATTGGTCCAGACGCTCTAAACACGAGAGCATTCCTGTCTCTCAGAGCGTTTATCATCTTTGCTTTCAGATCAGAATGAACAGCATATTTCCAGCTTCAGCACTAGAAATGAGACTTAAAATAAGACTAGATTCATTCCAACTGATGAAAATTTGTGCATATAAAGTTTTTATTAATATTTTGAATTAGTTTTTATTTTTAATGTTTCCATCTTCAGTGTAAATTTAAAGTTTGTGATTTCAATTTTTTGGTAATTTTTATATTTATTTATTGAATATACAGTATATCTGAATATCAAATATCTATCTGAAATTCTATCTTGAAATTTATCAGTCTATCAGAATATCAATCTGCCTAAATATTGAATATCTGTCTATCTGAATATCTATTTGAATATCAAATATCTAAATGTTTATTTTTTTCTACCTGAATATTGAATATCTATCTCAATATTTATCTATATCTTTCTGCATATTAAATATCTATCTGAATATTAAATATTAATCTGAATATCTATGTCAATATCAAATATCTACCTGAATATTTATCTATTTCTATCTCAATATTGAATATCTAACCGAATATAAAATATTAATCTGAATATCTATCTGTCTATATTTTAGTATTTATGCTTTTGTTTTACTGTTCTGTCTATAGTTTTCATTTTTAGTTATTTTAGTAAAACATATGTGCATTTGTATGACATAAAATGTATGGAAACACTGCACATGCGCATAGATATTTTAACTCTGATTTAAATAGCCATATTCAAGTGTTTACCTGCTTTACTTTCTCCTGTTGATCGGATTATTTCAGGTCTACATCAGTCCTTTCAATACCATCAGCATTTCAGTGGGATTGAGCTCAGCTGAAATTACATTCGGATCAAGCTCAGTGGAATCGACTGAGGTGTTTAGCTGAGCCATCAGTTTGATTATAAACTGATCATTTGGGTGCATGTAAGCCATCCTAACCATCACTGGATATTGTAGATGTTTCCCTCATCTAATCCACTCGATTCATCTCGTCATCTCATCATAAGAGCCCTATATGAGCTATAAACGTGTATCAGATCAGAGATGTGATATGAACCAGGACCAAGAACCACAAACCAGAAGAAAACATTCAAAAATACACAAATTCAATCATAAAAGCATTCTCAGAAAATAGCACCACATTGTGCTTATATCTGAACAACTTAATATAATTAAACATAATTAAATTAATAATTATTTAGTCATGTTTTATTTGATTTTAGAGTACAATGCAAAAGAACGAAAACATTTTTTAAAAAAAAAAAAGTTTTATTTCTATGAGAATATCAGCCAATTTGCATGCACCTACTTATTTAATTCAATGATAAATAACTACATTCTTTTCTGTTGCATAATTCATAAGAGGATATTTTGCAAAATATGGTGTTGATAAATATATTTACAGCATATTTGCACCGTATTTTCTGCTGACTTTAGTGCATCAAAAATAGAATGTGAAGGTGTTATCACACATGCTCTGCTCCTGATAAATCTCCTACAAACACCAAAATAAATATGTGTTGAAAGAAACCCATGTTCACCACTAATATGAATATTAGGCTTGAGGTGGGAAAATATGACTTCTTGAAAGATGAGCATCCTAAACTTCCAGAACACAAATGACAACAGATTACAATACTAGCATATGATATGAACGCTGTGTTGCTGGAGCCATTCTGCTTCAGTATTCATTGGTTTGTCAATGCGTTTGTGCATTCAGTGATGCAAACACACAGCAGACAGGAGGTCAAAGTAGCCAGTCATCTGAGACGCATGGGTTACACTGACTAGCTGGTTAATTACTGGTGCTGCTGGTTGAGGGTCAAGCACCTGTTGTGGTGCTCAATCCAATGCATTTCTCTTGTTCATCCTCGTGCTGTCTGATTCCCCGAATGAAATGATGTTTCTTTTCACGCTAATTACTCTTAGTCATCATCACTTGAACATCTATTACATTCTCTCTCATACTCAAGTGTTATTTTAGTATCACTCAGATGATATTAGTTTTTATTAATATTCAGAATATTTAATTTTTATATTTCCTGTTTTCACTTTAAGTTAGTTTTAGCAATTGTGTTGTTTTTGTCACGTCTAAATAGTTTTTAGTTATTTATTAGTTTTAGTTATTAAGTGTTTATTATTGTTTTCAGTTGATGTTCATTTTGTTTAAAGTAAAAAAAAAAAGATTTTTTTATGGTTTTAGTGCTTTAGTCTTTTTTGTAAATGTCTATTTTTTTTATTTATTAGTTTTACTTTAGTTTTTGTGTTAGTTTAAGCACTAAACGTAAATGAGAAATGTTGAATTGGCAGCTAACTAATAAAATAAGTTTAAGGTTTTTTTCAGTTAATGTTTTTGTTTCAAAAAACTGCTTTAGTAATTTTCAGAAAAATGTGCTTTAGTAATTTTTGTTGTTTTTGTAAATGTAAATGTCTAAATATTCTTTTTTTGTTCTTTTAATTTTTTTTATTATTTTTATGTACAGTATACACACACAGTGTTGGGGAGTAACTAGTTACATGTAATGGAATTGCGTAATTTAATAACAAAATAAATATAATTGTAATCAGTTACAGAGAAAAAAAAAAAGTGTAATTAAATTACAGTTTCTTATAAAAATTTTAAAGATTACAAAGGGGGAATATTTTCACACACATACAGATTTAATTGATTTCTTTCACAAATTGCATTGACTGCCAAATATGAGACCCCAATGTTTCAGGAGTTTAGTACAGAATAGGGCTCGGTTATTCAATAACTGTTTTTTTCTTTTCTTTTCTTTTTCCTATTTGGGTTTATGTATATGCTTTAATTTTTAAGATTAAATGTCAGATGCTAGTGTTTCCTGTGTGCAAAGATTTTATTTCAAAAACAGCATCATAGCTATTAAACTATTTTCTGTTATGATTTTAAATCTGCATTTAACCTGAGAATGATCTCAAAGTGAAAAGAGGTGCTAAAGTCGGGGGGAAAGTCACGTGACGTGCTCATGAACCTAGTCGCACTTGAGTAGAGCTCCGTACTTTTGGCCCCTTTTTGCTGATTTTTTTTATTTATTTTTTTATTTTAAGTTTTATTCATTAATAATACTTTCCCTGATGGCATACAATCGGAAACAACAGGAGTTGTCTCTGTCGGGTTCTCCGATTAAGAAGAAATCCAAGCCACCGACCGCGAGCGATATGATGGACAAGATGGCGAACACTGTTACACACTTTGAGGACATTCTAAGAACTGAGTTGACGGCGATGCGGAACGAGTTCGCTTCTCACATGTCAGTTGTTCAGTCGCTATGCTCTAAATGGGATCTTCTTACAGGGGAGATGAGAGAACAAAAGAAAGTTGTTGCAGATCACAATAGGCGAGTTAGGAAGGACATGAGAGAAGCTGGCATCCAGAATTTTCTTCTCTATCCTGCAATGCTGAAGGTCATTCTCAATCAAGGTGAACCTAAAATGCTATACTCCCCAGAAGAAACAAGAGTTTTTCTCAGATCCCATTCATCCACCAACTCTCAGTGAGCTTCAGCTGGACATTTGCTGTCTAATCGGAGAAGAGATGCTCTAAATGGTTAGGCGACTGTGTTTTTCACTGTTCACTTTAATTTTCACTTCTGAATTCATAGTTACCAGAAGCTTTCATTGTGCATACAGTATCGCTTACTGATTATGATGTTATTTTATTTATGTTTTAGTTGTATTCCTTCTCTCTCTCTCTTTCTTTCTTTTTTTTATTTTTCTTTTTAGTTTTTTAAATCGAGATACTACATAGTCAATATGTGATTATGGGGCCAATGTTGGTGCTTCAGTAATGTGCAGGTTTTTGTTGACACCACAGATCATATTAAGGGTGCTGGCAGATCAAGGTTTGATCTTGGTTTGATCTGCCATAGTTCATGGGAATGTGTTTATGTTTTTTGAATAGTGTCGGGAAGGGTGGGGATGGGTGGTGGTTTAATGGTAGACTCAACTGGTTTCAGTTTCAAACTTGTATTTTGTCTTATTATGCAGTAATTCTGTTCGATACCTATGACTGACCTTAATATTCTGAGTTATAATATTAATGGCCTAAGTGGCCCTCACAAACATACAGGTTTTCTGGATTTTTTGCGAAGAAGAAAGATTGATATAGTGTTAGTTCAAGAATCCCATTTGAAAGAGGAGGATATACGCAGGTGTGATAATAAGGTTTATGAAGTGGTATCTCACTCATCTTCCGATACTAAAACCAAGGGTGTCCTAATATTGGTGCGGAGGACTTTAAATATTACTATTTTAGATAAAGGTTGTGATACCGACGGTAGAATAACACACATAAAAACAATAGTGGAGAATAGGAATATTGTATTTCTTTCAGTTTATGCCCCTTGTACTCCTGACCCTACTGTTTCTCTGTTTTGTAAACCTATCTCATGATATTTTCAGATTTTGAAATTGTATTGGGTGCAGATACAAATTCTGTAATGTCGCAAATCCTAGATAGAGCTGGACCAAAGGAATCAAACTCTCAAGCTTTTTTTTTTCCTGAATATGAATCTGTCATCTTCTCCTAAGTGTAGTCTCTGTTCGCAAGGATCTTTAGGCACGTTTTTGCATTGTTTTTTTGGGAGTGCCCCTCTCTCTCATCTTTTTGGTCTCAGCTCTCACAGGACCTGTTATATGTGTTGGGTACTGAGATATATTTGACTCTGCACCATTTTTTCATGAATGACTTTTGGGACTTCACCTTGTCCATCCAACAAAGAAGTTTACTATTAGCTGCTCTCACAGCAGCAAAAAAAAAAAAAAAAAGTTAGTCAACCGTTGGAATCCTCCTCACTGTCAGAGTCTTAGTCACCAGTCATCAGCCCCAGCGCACCCAAGATCACCGTCACCTGGACTGCTGATCACCCGCACCTGCAGCCACTTTTCACCTCTCCATTCAGACTCTCATCGTCCGGTCTACAGTTCACAACCCCGAACAGTTCCCAGACCCTTTGTGCACTTACCTGTTTACCTACATTTCAGCTCTCCAACGATCCTCCTGCGATACTCCGTCTAAGAATCCCGTTCCTGCACTCCATTGATCCGGCAAAGAGACTCACATCAATCAACAGCTAAGACCCATTGAACTGTTACTATTTCCAAGATTCTCACCTGCCAGTCTCTCCTCATGATCTGCATTCAACCTGTCAATAAACCATCCTGTGTTTCACTTACCTCTGTGTCTCCTCGCCTGCATATCTGAGACACTCACACAATGGACAGACGAACCTGGACTGTGTATTTGTTAAACATTATCTTGATGGAACTCTCAACTTCTCGTATACAAGGATCTAATGTGGAAACTGGAAATTTATGGTATTCAGCTTTTAATGTTGTCATCTTTTCTAAAATCCTTGAAAAAATTATTTTATTGTGGGTTCTGGATTTGCACAGTTGCTTTTTGTTTTTTACTACTGTTCCCAGAAAAAATTAATAAAAAGTTAACAAAAAAAGAGGTACTAAAGTCTGATTTTGTGGTGTCTGTGCTTTAAAATTCAATTATTATAATCTTAATTCAAAAAGGATTTCGAAAGTGACCGCAATGAGTGTTGAGTACTGTAAGGTTAACCCTATACTGCTTTAAATGTTTCAAAATGATTAACAGTTGAAAACATTCATTAGAAATTTAGAAAAGTAATCAAAAGTAATCAGTTACATTACTTTAATAAAGTAATTGAAATAGTTACACTACTTGTTACAATTTTAAATACGTAACCTGTAACCTATTACGTTTTCAAAGTAACCTTCCCAACACTGTGTGTGTGTGTGTGTGTGTGTGTGTGTGTATATATAGATAGATTTATATACATTTTTGTAACCCTATCACACTTTCTGACTTGAGCAGCTCAAAAACTGATGATGGGTTTAAGTATGATGAGATGCCAATAAAGTTCAAATGTAAATCTGTCTGTCTGATCTAGAATCTCAGGTAATCCATGCAGTGAAGTCAGGGGCGCCGTGAGCAATTTTGGGCCCTATGAAAGAATATGAGGTTGGGCCCCCTACCGCTCCAAATATACACTATATTGCCAAAAGTATTGGGTCACCCCCTTCTAATGAACAGGTTTGACTACTTTAGTCATTTCCATGAGTACAAATCTTAATGTTTAAGCATATAATGATATTCTAGGGAATTGTGTGCTTCTAATTTTATACCAATAGTTTGGGCAGGACCCTTTTCTATTCTAACATGACAATGCCTCTGTGTATAAGGCAAGGTTATAAAAAAAAAAAAAAAAAAAAAAAAAAGATTGATTCAGTCAGTGTGGAAGAACTTGACTGGTCTGCAGAAAGCCAAGTCCTAATCCAAGCTGAACACCTCTGGTGTGACTTTAAATGCAGATCTTGAGCCAAAAACTCTTTACCAAACACCAATGACTTGTACATACACTATATGGACAAACGTAATGGGACACCCCCTTCTTTAGAACAGAAAAAGGCACTTCCAAAACTGTGGCAACAAAGATGGAAACATAATTCATGTATTTAAAAACTGTATTTCCATCTCTGTTGCAACAGTTTTGGAAGGGTCTAAAATGATTGTACGCATATGTACAAGTCACTGGTGTTTGGCATTGTCATGTTAGAATAGAAAAGGGTCCTGTCCAAACTATTGGTATAAAATTAAAAGCACACAATTCCCTAGAATATCATTATATGCTTAAACACTACAATTTGTACTCATGGAAATTACTAAAGTAGTCAAACCTGTTCATTAAAAGGGGATGTCCCAATACTTTTGGCAATACAAGCCAACCTAGCTATTCAGAATCTTTGTCTGCAATTTAATAATATTGACCTATTACTTTTTTATTGTTTTTGACCATTAGGTACCAGTAACATAATTCATTCAGAACCTGTTCTATGGACACAGACTTTCTGTACCACACTATTCTGCTGATATGGAATGAGATTGACTACTTAATCAGTTATATTAATAGAAATGCTTCACTGGGGAAAAAAAAAAAAAAAAAAAAATCCTAAAATAATAAATAGGATAACCCATAACACCAGCATTTCCAGCAGTATCCAACATTTCTCAATCATGATCTTACTCAGCTAAATGTGATTATTAGCTTAACCGCTGTATTCCTTGTTTGCTAGCTACCTATGCACATACAGCATACAATGTTAAAAATGATATACATTATGAACCTTAAAAAAACCTTTCGCTTCATACACTGTAGATAACTGTGACCCTGCCTGTGGAAACCCAGCTAAAGTATTTTTTTTTTTTTTTTAAACAGTGGATGAGTAATTCACTCCTTGATTTGCTTAATAAAAGCCTCCTTTGAGATCGTTTTGACAGACATGTTTATTGTGTATTATTTTCGACGTGTTTATTGCTAAGTTTAATGTTTCAAAATAGAAGCGCAGCCGTAATAACTCGCGTGTAGTTGTCATGACAACCTCCCGCGCTTCCTGCTGCTGTTCTTGTAATCAGAGTGAATTTGTAGATTTTCTGTAGCAAAACTAAAATGTGTTTAAAAGTGCGACTTACCAAATCGTCCGGCTCGGTTTGCCCCCCTCGAACTCGAAGACATAATTTGACAGTTTATCATCTGATCTCACTCAGTGACTCTAGGCCTAGGACGGGACGAAACCATGCAGTGAATGAGGGGAGATAATTTCACCGGAGATGCAGAAATAAACCGTAATTTTGTTTTATTTGTAACTCTTTGATAGATACATTTATAATTTCTATTACATTATTACTACTACTGCTACTACTATTAAAACAGATCTCTGGGGGCCCCAAAAGTGTGTGGGCCCTTAGAATCGTCCTAACTTCTCCCCCTTAGCGGCGCCCCTGAGTGAAGTTCACACCGCAGGTCAGATAAAGACTTTATCTGCACACTCATTCATTTTATATTCCCCACTAACTTTGACCTTCCAGGCTGGATATTCAGACTCCGGCTGTTTGTTCTGCGCAGTCGGTCATCATTAGCAGAAATCACACTGATTTACACAAAAGCTGCAGAAAGTTGGTGCAGGTTTCTCTAAATAACGCAGTGTATGAATGATGTAAGTTCAGAGCAGATGGTTTAAAACAGGGGTGTCAAACTCAGTTCCTGGAGGGCCACAGCCCTGCAGAGTTTAGTTCCAACTCTGCTCCAACACACAAACCATGCCGTTTTCAAATAAGCCTAAATGACTTGATTAGCTGGATCAGGTGTGTTTAATTAGGGTTGCATCTAAACTCTGCAGGGCTCCGGCCCTCCAGGAACTGAGTTTGACACCCCTGGTTTAAAACAAAGGCAAAGAATCAGTAGAAATAGAATAGAGTTCAGCGCGTCCGGCGTGTTTGTGCCGATATGAGTGTCTCCAGAGACCCACACACTATGGATTCTGTCAGAGTCAGATGCATCATTCCTCCTGATTCATTGTGATGCACGGAAGGACTCGAACCGGAGGAGAAACAGTCCATAAAGAACAATCTCTCAGCCGCCGCATGGAAGACTGAACAGAAATAAATGAGAGGGGATTACAGGATTACAGGAAGAGCAGCCAAAGTACTGAGTAATAGACATGTTAATGAGACAGATGAAGATTAACATATTACAAGTTCTGTCGCTAAATTTTCTATTTGTTTATTTCTAATTAATTTATTTATATTAATAACAATAATATGTAAATATTTTATATATTTATTGTGTGTGTGTGTGTGTGTGTATATTTATTTATTGTATTCTATTTATTTTATTTATGTTAATGAAATCAATTAACATGGTAAAACAACAATTTAGGAGTTCTGTCGCTAAATTTTCTAATTGTAACATTTATATTTATAATAATAACAAAAAATAATATTTATTTTATTTTTTATTTTTATTTATTTTATTTTATCTTTTAATTATGTATTTATTTATTTATTTATTTTATTTTATTTATTTATTTTTGAGCACTAAAACATTCAGCAGCATTAAAAATCTTCTAAAAATCTCAAGAAAATTAATTGGTATTTATAATTTTCCAGGAATCCATTTTCTTGGAAGAAAAAGACGGTGAATTTAATATTTAAATTAAATTTTCCTTGTTGCTCAAATAGTAGAGCATGGCGCTAGCAACGCCAAGGTCATGGGTTCGAGTCCCAGGGAAAGCAAGAGCTGATAAAATGTGAAAACTGACATGAATGCAATGTAAGTCGCTTTGGATAAAAGCATCTGCTAAATGCATAAATTAAAATTTAACAAAAGTTGGCCCTCCAAACACACGTCAGCAAACCCTCGCGCGCAAATGATTGACAGGCAGACAGCGTTCTATTACAGATCAGTGGTTCTTAAAAAAAAATAAAAGAGAGACTGAATTTATATGAGCGCTATTCCAAAATGTAATAGATGAATGTAAAAAAAAAAAAAAATATTACAGTATTCATCTTCTATCTGCGGGTTAAATGTAAATTTTGCATGTGGTACTACAGCACCTCTATAGCTATTATATTATATTACATTATATTATATTAAAAAGTGCATTTTTATGCATTACGACAAATTTCGTCTCTGAGGCGCGTCGCCATTGCGCGGACGAAGCGTATTTGATTCATGCGCACAAATATTTATAACGAAAAGCAAGAATATTTGAGAAGTTAAGGGAGTTACTGTTTCTCTCTCTCTCTCTCCTTCTCTCTCTCACACACACACACACACACACACACACTCACACACACCTAGACTACTCTGCTTCTCTCTCTCTGTCAGTGCGGTTCGAGCGTCTGAGCAGGAATGTGTCTGAATGTATCGACATTTGATGAGTGTTATTTCAGCACTTTGCATTTATCTGGGGAACTAATTAACATGTGATATAATTAATAAGCGCTGGGATGGAGCGCTGATGTGTCTGATATCTGATGGTGTCACTCGTTCACTGACATACAGCAGGACAGATGCAGGATCCACACACTTTACCAGGTAACAGCTTTTCGTGTCTTCATACCTTTTCAACTTCCATAATAACATCTGTAGATTTTTCATAACATCTGTACATGTAACTTTCATCATAACACTATCCGACAGCATTTACAAATCACACGTGAGATAAACCTGCAAACATTCTGGTGTTACAAGGAGGAAAATGAAGTTGACCTCTAATATGAAATTAGTTATGAGGAAGACAAATCAACAATAATAATAATAATTATTATTATTATTATTATTAGGCTATTATTAAATTCTTTTTAATGACTTGATATTAATATTAAAGGGATTCTATTATACTTTTTCACTTTTTGAATTTTAGTCAGTGTGTAGTGTGTATGTTTGGGCATAAAAAAGATCTACAAAGTTATAAATCTCAAAGTCCACTCCAAAGGGAGATATTTAGTTTTTAAAAAAATCCCTTTTCAAGAACTACAACGAACGGCTCGTTTGGACTACAAAGTTGTTTTCCTGTATTTGTGACATCACAAATTGGCCCATTAGAATATCATTAAAATAAATCCCGCCTCCGGAAATTTGAATGCACGTTTCAAAATCGAAACCCGGTGTTGGTGTTTTTATATCACTGTATTTCTGAAGGAAACCGACTGTCTTAAGAAAATTTTGGATGTCATTTTCATTTCATCTTGCATGTAATGTCTGATAAAGCAGTGTTTGTGAGCGGCGCTCTGCTTTGTGTGCAGCGTTACCGGGGAAACCTCGCTCTCTCCCGCTCCAACAGCGCCTCCCACTGGCAGAGAATGAATTTGCTTTTAGTCATTCTGCCTAGCTGTTCGCCAATCACAACACACTGGGACAGCTAACCAATCACAACACACTTCGTTTTTCGGAAGGCGGGCCTTCATCAAACCCGGAACTAATCGAGCGGTCTGTGCCAGACTAGGGAGAATGGTATTGTAATAATGTAAATTATGTGAAAAATAATGCATTTTTTCGAACCACCAAACATGAGAGCATGTTCTAGTACACCCCTAAAACGAAATCAAGACTTTGTAAAAGAGCATAATAGGACCCCATTAAAATAATTTCATTTTTACTTTATTATTGCATATGTATGTAGCCTACTACTGATGTAAAATCAGTGTTCAATATAAATGCATAAGGTATGTTAAATTTATCTGGATTACTGTTATTAGATAAGTTTGGCTGTACACTCTCAAAATGTAAAAACAAAGCACATAAACAGTAGAGGTAATTAACCTCCAAACATACTAATATCCACCCTTGAGGGGTAAATAGAGTTAATCTTTGTACTGTATCTGCTCCTAAGATCTTATGACAGTGTATGAAAGGGAATTTGTATGAATTATTTCTGAGTACATTATATGACAGCAGAGGAGGTTAACTGGCTCAGATACTCTTTGATGCTCTCAGATTGATCAGAACCTGTTGTAATGTGTTTGGATTCTCTGCAATCAGCAGCGATGTTACAGATATTACTGGTGCCCAGAAGGATTCACAGGCTGACAAAGAATGTCCAGGAATTTTGCAATTTAGCATCAATATTTTAAGTTAAAAATGCATGCATAATGTATAAGGGAAAGTGCATAACTTAGGTGGTTTTACCTTATTGCATATTTTGCAGGTTACTTATATAGTCTTGTAGTTTGCCAAATAAATTTATAAGTACAAAATTCAATAGGTTTATGACATACTTGCATCTCATATAATCACATATTTCTTGCAGTCTATGGCTTCTTCAATTCAACTGGCTGAAGAAAAAAATCAGTTTCCTTTAGACTGTCAGAAAAGCTTTGTCTTGTAAGTGCGAAAACATGTTTAGCAACTTTTAAAAGTGATTTTCCATTCTTATTCTTAAGTAGCTATCTATTGGAAGAAAAAAAATTCACATCATTTATATGAATAATGGTGTATTCACACAACTGAGTTAAAGCTGCTGTGTGCCTGCTCAAAATTCAGTGTAAAAATGTAATGCAGAATAAAAGCCAGATTAAATTAAGCCTGCTCTGACCCAGCTCAGCTCCTGCTATGAAAGTATGTAGTTGTTAATTGCTGTGGAAATGTATTTATGCCACCTCTGAGCAGCATTAAACAGTCTGCTTAAAGACACCTTAATGCAGCTTCAGAAGTGTTTATGTGCCACATTTGTAGTGTAAACTAAAGGCTTCTTTACACAGCTGAGTTAAGGCTGCTTTGTGCCAGCTCAAACTCAGTGTAAAGAGGTAATGAACAATAAATGCCAGACTAAATTATGCACTTTGTGCCACTTTGCAGTGATTTTACAGTGTGCATCTTTACTGAAATAAGGCTGCTTTGTGCATACTCAAACTTTTGTGCAAAAAAAAAAAAAATGCTGCATAAAAGCCAGACTAAATTAAGCCTGCTCTGGCCCACCTCAGTCCCAGTAGTAAAGTATGCACTTTTGCAAACTTATGCATTTATGCCGCCTCTGCGCAGCATTAAACAGTCCATGCAAAGACACCTAAATGCCACTTCAGAAGCGCTTCTGAGCCACCTTTGTAGTGTAAACTAAAGGCCTCTTTACACAGCTGAATTAAGGCTGCTTTGTGCTTGCTCAAATTCAGTGTAAAGAAAGATGTAATGCTGCATAAAAGCCAGACTAAATTTAGTCTATAATAAAGTATATATTTGTTAATTGCACCTCTGAGCAGCATTAAACAGTCCATGCACCTAAATGCCACTTCAGAAGCACTTCTTTGCAGTGTAAATCGTACCCTTTTAGTTGACTAAGACAAGCGCTTCTGAAGTGGCATGTAGGTGTTGCATGTAAAGTTTCATTCTTTTTTTCACCTGCATCACTTGATATCATCTGTGATAATCTGATGAAGAGAGAATCACTATCATTCTGCAAACTTAACGAGCAGGATTAGCATGACAGATGCAGAGGAGAGACACGCTGCGTCTCTCACGCTCAAGCAACTCAGCTAAACATGTTTCTGAGTGCCAGAAGCAATAGGTGAGACATTTCTCTGGTTCCCATGGCGATGAATAATTAAAAGAGAACGAGAGCGCAATAACACTCATTGACACAGGTGCTAAATGAACCTGCCCAATGGCACCCATGACACTAATCAAATACTTCCAAACCATCGTCTGTCTCTGGCATCAGTTCCACGCCAAGAAAACGTTCAGTCCACATATGCTGAGCATCCAGCTGCAGCTGTTTTAGTGCATGCGATGAATCTCTGCAGTCTCCTGCGCAGGTGAAGCTGAAATAACCGCTGCAGGGTGGAGACAGATCGCTCGCTGATGAACACTAAACGGACGGCACACAGAGCACTCGCTGTCACTCAATTCCTGCCATTAAACTCATTTAGGGAGCATCGATGGCTGTGTGCTCACCGTGGGAAGTAGATTTCACTCACGCTGCAACAGAGATTTAAAGAACAGGAAAGGAAGCCCAGGAGACACGGATGTGCAGCAGGTTAAAGTGCAGAGCTGTTTATCTGAGCTCCAGCTACAAACCCTGGGAGAAAATGCTGAGGCTAAGCTCATCTCAAACACTATTACACACCAAAATAGGTTTAGCACAAAGGATCTGAGCACAAAAATATTTAGATTACATTGGGCAGAGGCTTTTTATCCATTATAACTAACATTGCACTGAAGCTTCACATTTATTTCAGTTAATGCATTCCCTGGAAATCGAAACTATGATCTTGGTGATGCAGTATATATAAAATATATATTATATATATATATATAGTGGGGCAAAAGAGTATTTAGTCAGCCACCAGTTGTGCAAGTTCTCCCACTTAAAAAGATGAGAGAGGCCTGTAATTTTCATCATAGGTATACCTCAACTATGAGAGACAAAATGAGAAAAAAAAAAATCCAGAAAATCACATTGTAGGATTTTTAAATAATTAATTGGTAAATTCCTCGGTAAAATAAGTATTTGGTCACCTACAAACAAGCAAGATTTCTGGCTCTCACAGACCTGTAACTTCTTCTTTAAGAGGCTCCTCTGTCCTCCACTCGTTACCTGTATTAATGGCATCTGTTTGAACTGTTTGATCAGTATAAAAGACACCTGTCCACAACCTCAAACAGTCCAACTCCAAACTCCACCATGGCCAAGACCAAAGAGCTGTCAAAGGACACCAGAAACAAAATACAAAATTGTAGACCTGCACCAGGCTGGGAAGACTGAATCTGCAATAGGTAAGCAGCTTGGTGTGAAGAAATCAACTGTGGGAGCAATTATTAGAAAATGGAAGACATACAAGACCACTGATAATCTCCCTCGATCTGGGTCTCCACGCAAGATCTCACCCCGTGGGGTCAAAATGATCACAAGAACTGTGAGCAAAAATCCCAGAACCACACGGGGGGACCTAGTGAATGACCTGCAGAGAGCTGGGACCAAAGTAACAAAGGCTACCATCAGTAACACACTGCGCCGCCAGGGACTCAAATCCTGCAGTGCCAGACGTGTCCCCCTGCTTAAGCCAGTACATGTCCGGGCCCGACTGAAGTTTGCTAGAGAGCATTTGGATGATCCAGAAGAGGATTGGGAGAATGATGAAACCAAAATAGAACTTTTTGGTAAAAACTCAACTTGTCGTGTTTGGAGGAGAAAGAATGCTGAGTTGTATCCAAAGAACACCATACCTACTGTGAAGCATGGGGGTGGAAACATCATGCTTTGGGGCTGTTTTTCTGCAAAGGGACCAGGACGACTGATCCGTGTAAACGAAAGAATGAATGGGGCCATGTATCGTGAGATTTTGAGTGAAAACCTCCTTCCATCAGCAAGGGCATTGAAGATGAAACGTGGCTGGGTCTTTCAGCATGACAATGATCCCAAACACACCGCCCGGGCAACGAAGGAGTGGCTTCGTAAGAAGCATTTCAAGGTCCTGGAGTGGCCTAGCCAGTCTCCAGATCTCAACCCCATCGAAAATCTTTGGAGGGAGTTGAAAGTCCGTGTTGCCCAGCGACAGCCCCAAAACATTACTGCTCTAGAGGAGATCTGCATGGAGGAATGGGCCAAAATACCAGCAACAGTGTGTGAAAACCTTGTGAAGACTTACAGAAAACGTTTGACCTCTGTCATTGCCAACAAAGGGTATATAACAAAGAATTGAGATGAAATTTTGTTATTGACCAAATACTTATTTTCCACCATAATTTGCAAATAAATTCTTTAAAAATCCTACAATGTTCTGGATTTTTTTTTTTTTTCTCATTTTGTCTCTCATAGTTGAGGTATACCTATGATGGAAATTACAGGCATCTCTCATCTTTTTAAGTGGGAGAACTTGCACAATTGGTGGCTGACTAAATACTTTTTTGCCCCACTGTACATTTATTTATTTATTTATTTTTTTCTTTAACTTTTTGAACAATCTGGCCAAATGTGAGTCTCTTTAGAGTCACGATATTTATTTCACTTGATGAAAAAAAAAAAAAACCTGTTAAGTGTAACCTTAACAGTTTCAGAACCACACCATGTGTTTGGAAAAGCATGCAAATTTGCTTATAACTAGAAATCCTTGCCTAGCAGCCTTGGCTCTGCTTTCTGTAGACTCCTTCTGTCATTAAGAATAGAATGCAATCCATCTTTTCAAGGTCAGCCATACTGCCTATCTGTTATGTTTATGTAAAGTTAATCTTCAGACCTTACCGGTCAACACAGAGGCTGGACCATGCTTATGCATCAGCATATTAAAATGAAATGACGCTGGGATTACTGGCCTTGAGGCGCATCAGAGTTTGATAAGAGTTTAGTGACAGCAGCCAAAGTTAGAAATTAAGGTCACATCTGCTCATAACCCTCGAAACAGTTGCTATGAAATTAAACTACTGCTCTTTGAACTATTTGGATTTCAGTTTAAATGATTTGCCTTCAGTTTCTGTCTGACCATGTAATTGCTGCTCGGAGCTACTTTTAGATATCACAGCTAATTTAAAGACTGATAAGAAAAAAGGACCTTCACAGTTTAATTTAATGCATTTCACCATGTTTAAACTCAGCACAATCTTGAAACATGACAAAGTGGTGTTAGTTATTGCAAATTGTTTGAGAACTGGAATATTTTTTTTTTTTTTATTGTTTTTTTGTCTTGTTTTCCATTACTGATATAAAAAGGGATTTGCAAGCCTAAAATGAATGAATGAATGAATGAATGAAAGAATGAAGGTTTAAATGAAAATTAAAATTTCTGAGAAAAATAATGCCTATCATACATTTTTTTTACCATGCTTTACAAAAAAACACCCACAAAAAATTCAAATAATATGTTTTTAATCATCTAAAATATAATCAAATTTAGTACGATCCCTTATTCTTTTATATACTTTAATAAGTTCAGGTCAGAATAAGTATGTTTTTTAATTTTTACACAAATATATCTGTTATGCTTAATGACGATGGAACATTATTTCACCCATATTTTGACATTTTATTTTCAAAAAAGTTATTTGAAACATTAAAGTAGACACTTCACTTGCATTTAATATGCTTTCTGTGTATATAAAATCACTTTTGTAAATTTAATTTGATGCCAAAATTTAAAGTTTAGTCTTTGACCCCTAAACACTCTTAAATTAACACACATTTACTTCAGATGCAAAATGACATCAGAAGTCTTGTTTTCTGAAAAATCAATCATAATGCATTGAGTTGATGCTTAAATTAAGAACAGATATCTGCCGATGGAGTACAAAAAAAATCAATTTAATTCAAAGAGAAAACAAAATTATTTTTCTGACCCCACAAGCAGATATTTTGTCTTGTTTTCAGTGAAAACACACTTCATCCTGATGCATTTTTCAGAAAACCAGACTTTTGCACTTTGGATCTCCAGTAAATGTAATATATTTATGCTGAAAAACAAGACAAAAATATATTCATTTTCTGCAAGAACTGTAATTTCTGAACAAAGATTTCTCTGTTCTCAGTCTTAGATTTGGAAACTCTCTCAGCAATGGATCTGAACAACTTCTACAGCGAGAACATCAGTATTAACCACACCACGTTCTTCAACGACAGCAGAAACCTCACGTTCTTACCGTTCTACCAGCATTCCCTCGCCGTGGCCTCCGTCATTATCCTGGCCTATGTGCTCATCTTCTCGCTGTGCATGCTGGGAAACATCCTGGTGTGCTTCATCGTGTTGAAAAACAGGCAGATGAGAACCGTCACCAACATCTTCATACTCAACCTGGCCATCAGCGACCTGCTGGTGGGCATCTTATGCCTTCCCATCACGCTGGTGGACAATCTGATCACAGGTAACGTGCTTCAGATGCATCAGGTTACTGTTCAGCTTTAATGCACCTGGAGAGAGTTTATCTGTTAGTGTTTGCATGCATCTCAATGCTGTCATCTTCATGAGGACTCACACAGCCAATCAGTTGAGTCGTGGATGTCATGTGACTCATCACTCCGTATTACAAAACATGAGTCTGATTCATGCTTTAAAAGCCTACTGGATAATATTTGATATGCACATTACTAAGGCTCTAAATGCTCTACATGATCAAAACTTTGCTGTTAAACGACTTTTTTATCCAGTAAAACCTCTTTTAGTCTAATTGTACAAATGTTCAACTTCAGCGGGTGCTTCACATGTCTTTCTGCTGTCAAATCTTGACTGATTTTTCTCAAGTAAACGTCAGAATAACTGTAGTCATAATTCCTAGATTGAAGCAGCTCGGCTTTACTTGATTCTCTATCAATAATTTTTTAGAAAAATCAGAGTGTCTCAAATCTGATCATCAGGATGTTTTGAGGAGCGTTTGTTTCCAGAAGCTTTACTTTCACTGTTCCTCAGCGGAGGAATGATCTTCATCTCACATCTGAGGAGTGTTTATTTCTTCATCTCTCAATCAGCATTGGATTGCATTGCATTATATGTTTGGATCATTTCAATCTCATTTTACTAAAACAGATTATTGGAGATATAGAGAAATTGGAGATTTTTTTTTTTATGTCAGTATTTGCTGTACTGTTATGAAGATCTCATTGATTTACATTACAAGCATCAGAATTACATCATATAAATATCAGCATCTGCACCAATTTGCATATTTTTTGGCTCAGTTTGAGTTGCTAAACAAAATTGAGTTGTGTTTTCATCATATTTTCACTATATATCAGACTATATGTGCCATAAAAGCCTGATGCATCAAATATGATATTTCAAAAAACAATATTTTTATATAGGCTATAATTTTTTTGACATTATTTCATGTAAAAAAAAAATCTTATTTATTTTGATGCATCTGTGTTTTGCAGTGGAAATGTATTTCAGGATGAAGTAGTTTTTTTCTAGTTTTCTCCTCAGACTCAGCTGGTTATTGGGTCTTTGTTGTGGTTCTCAGTACATTTTGGTCATTTATCGGCAAATGCAAGCGCTGAAGAAAAGCCTAGCATTAGAGGCAGCAGCACTTAAGCAGGATTTGTGCGGCTGTTGCATAACGAACACACTACCTTTGTGTTTCCATGCATTCATTACTGTCAAAGTGAAGTAGAAACAGGAGGAAAAACACCAGAAGAAACGTGATGTGGGGCTTTTAAAGCGGTTTGTGCTTGGACTGCAGGAGTCAACAGAGTTTCAGTTCAGTAAATGTAAACATGATTTACATCGCCGAGTGTTTGTTTGCGTGATGTCAGCATTACACACTGTTGACTCAGATTCATCATTTGCATACAGACCATGTGTTGTGTAAAGCAGCCATATGCCAGCTGATTTATCGAATTGTTGGATGTTAAATATGGCTGTAAGTAAACACCCAATGAGCCACAGATCATTAAAACCTAATTAATTTACATCAATCTGTTGAACGTGGAATGATATTTTTAATTATTTTGACACAGCGCTTTCTTCAAGTGTTTTTTCGCCACACTGTACATCAATATATATGTCAACATTGTTGGGCAAAAAAGAAAACAAACATTCAACAACAAGAAATTCTTGTCAAATATTTGATATAAACATTTAAAAAGAAATGCATTCAACGAGTGATCAGAATAGAGGATTTTTTTTCTTTCTTTTTTTGCAAATGTTGTTTTAAAAACAGTCAATAATGTTTTATAAAATGTCCATCAGTTCTGTATCAGATATTTTAAACAAATGAAAATGTATTTTTAATAATTTTATTATTTAAGAGCAACATATAAAGCTTGTAAACCCTTAAGTACTGTTTTTAGAATAAGATAAATTCAAGACTTACCATTTACTCTGGGGTTATTCAGCAGTCAACCAATAATTTTAATTTATAGTATATAATCATTCTGACATAATTTAAATTTTTACACATAATTTTTACTTTTTATTTAATTATTGTGGTTTTTCCTAATTTCTGATTTCTAATGTCATAATTTCAACTTTTTTCTTATAATTATGACATTTTGTCATAATTTTGACTTCTCAGTCCCATCATTTGGACTTTTTAAACATATTATTTAGATTTTTTTATTAATAAATATATTTTATGTTGATCGTCTTGATCATTTAAACTTTTTGTCATCTTTTCCACTTTTTAATCTTATAATTATAACTTCTTATGTCATAATTTAATTTTTGGTCACATTTTGACTTTTTAAACATAATTCTTTTGGCTTTTTATTTAAGAAATACAATATTTTGTGCTGATATTCTTGATCATTTTGCCTTATCTTATAAGTTCTACTTTTTATTATGTCTTTGTATGCCATTATTATGACCTATACGTCATCATTTAGACTTAGGAAAGCTGCTGTTGAAACAGAAATCACAAATGAAGTGAATATTCTGCCACTTTCACGAGAAGAGTTGTTTCTTCACTTATAAATAAATATATACAGTGCTTTTGTTTGTTTTCCCCTTTGAAATCCCAGCGCTGTGTTTCTGTGAGCTGTATGTAAGCACTCTTCTCTCTCTCTCAGGCTGGCCGTTTGATGTGGTCATCTGTAAAATGAGTGGACTCGTCCAGGGAGCTTCTGTCTCGGCGTCTGTTTTCACGCTGGTGGCCATCGCAGTGGAAAGGTTAATAACTCTCACCCTCCTGCACTTCACATGAATACAAACACCGACATCATTCACACGGCTGTCTGTGACCCGCTGAGACACACAGTAATGACCAAGCTCATGTGTGCTACTGTACACGCAAAACCAGCTCTGCTCAATCACTCTGTGACTTCAGTTGATAACTGAAATGATCATTCACTCAACATTTACTCACCATCATGTCCTTCCAAACCCACGACTCTCTCAAAAAACACTCATCTATCATATGAATTAATTAAGCAATGTGCTGGTTTTGTTTGGAAAAGAACAGCAGATCAACATTTTCCACCTAAAATAAACAAACAAATAAATAAGTTTGTCTTCTAATGACTTAATTTTGACTTTTTGTCTTAAAATTAATAATTATGAATTGGTATGTCATAATTTAGACTTTTACTGACTTTTCCGTTTCAGTTTTTAAACTTACCATTTTGACTTTAATAACTGTGATATTTTATGTTGATTGCTTTTTGATAATTTCAACTTTGTCATTATTTTCACTTTTTTTCTCATAATTATGACGTTGTCATTTGACTTTTTAGTCCCGTAATTTAATTTTTTTGGCATAATTTAGATTTTTCAATACCATAACTTTGCCTTTATAAACTTTTTAAGAATTTTCACTTTTTATTAATAATTATGGCATTCCTACAGTTTTTTTTTTTTTTTTTTACTTTTTAGATCATAATTATGAATTTTTGTCATTTTTTTGACCTTTTAATCTCATAATTTCCATTTTTTTGAATGAATATGATGATGAATATGAAAAATCCCTTTATGTTCTACAAAAGAAAATAAGTCAAAACAGATCTTAAAAGCACCATTAAGTAGAAGATAACAGCGGGTGTCAATGAGAGCGCCGTTCTTCCTTCTGAGAAACTGTCATGACACACACACAAACACACACACACACACACACAGAAAGCATTTGTCAGACACTTCACACGTTACGTCACATTGGTTTGTATTTAACAGAGCAGTAATTTAGGGACGGCACATATCGCCCACAGTCTGTACATGTTGCACACAGAAGCAGAAATTGAAACGGACCTCTGGCTCTCCTCGACCCGCATGAGTCAGTGTGCATTCAGCTTTTGTAATCAATCTATCAGCTTGATTCTTAGGCGCTACAGTAGGCTGCAATAATTCAGCGCTTTTGAAGAAGAAGTCAAATCTCTTGGTGCTTTAAAGGGGTGCTATTATGCCTTTTCGCTTTTTTTGACTTTAGTTAGTGTGCAATGTTGCCGTTTGAGCATACAAAAGATCTGCAAGGTTACACTCCAAAGGGAGATATTCTCTTTAACAGAAAACACTTTTCAGGAACTACAACAAATGGATCATTCAGACTACAGCGCACATCTTCTGGATATTGTGAAGCCACAGAGTCACTCATTTGATTAATTCCCACCCATGGAATGCACAAAAAAATGGGGCGAGGTCTGCTTGAGCTGTGCTAGAGAGAAGTATGGAAGGCAGACGGGGCCAAAAGTCTTTAACACTTTCCCCGCCATTGACAGAATTTTCAAGCTTTCCGTGTTTTTGCAATTATACGATAGGATGCGCTATTACGCATCTTCTGAAAGAGTAGTGAATGTCTGGATCAAAACACAGTGAAGAAGAAGCAGAAACAAATGTAAGCAGACGCATATGTAAAATAACGTGATCATCGAGCATTAAACAGCATATAAATCACAACTGCCTAGCGTTACAGAATGAAATGTGGATCCACGGAGTGGTATAGGACCGGGCAAGCTTTGGATGTGTTGATGGAAGCGATCTATTCCATCTGTTTTGATCATTGTTCTGAATCTGATCCAGAATTTTTTTTTCCAGCTTTTTGTTCTATTGGCATCTTGCATGTTCAGATATTCATACAAAAATATACCAGGTACCATATAAAAAATAAAATATAAAAAATATACCAGGTCAAACTTTTGTGAAAATGATCAAAAATGCTGACGGTATAGCTGGCAACTTTTTTAAAAAAACACCGAGGGAAAGGGTTAAATGGAATGTGTGAAATTTGACCGTTTATCTGTGTTAATGCAACAACATGCACAGCAGCCAATGAAGTTGCTGTATTTGAGACTATATTTGCATATTTGACCCTATGGCTTGTTGGTATATACTTATACAAAATTTACACATGAAATTCTGAAATTCTGGCCATGTTCAACTTTTTATGCAATAATTTCAACTTTTTATTCTCATAAATGTGACATTTTATTTAATAATTATGACATTTATGTCAATTTTTAATTTTTATCTCATAATATCAGCTGTATCTCATAATTTTCAATTAGTATGTCATAATTTTGAATTTTTCTCAATTATGACTGTCAATTTAGATTTTTTTAAATCTCATAATTATTTTTTTTTTGGTATAATTTTGACTTTTTTAAATATCATAATTAATTTTTTGTAATAATTTCGATTTTTTTTTAATCTCCTAAAATATTAAAATTTTGTCATACTTTTGACTTTTTTATCTCATAATTTCGATTTTTTTATTTCAGAATGTTATTTATTTTTATTATTTATTTTATTTTATTTTTTAAAAAAATTATGACATTTTGTCATAATTTTTCTTTAATCTCAGAATTTTGACTTAGTATATCTTCATTTTGATTTTTCTATCATAATTTAGATCATTTTAAAGTTATAATTCAGTTTTTTGTCATAGTTTAGATTTTTTAATCTCATCATTTTGACTTCATTTTGAAATCTTGATAAATTTTACTAATTTATAAATATTACTATATATATTATAACCATGACTGTATGATTTTGAGTCATAATTTTGACTTTTTATGTCGTCATTTTAAATTTTGTGGCCATAATTTTGACTTCTAATCTCATAATTTCAATTTATTTATTTCAGAATGTTCATTTTTTAATCTCATAATTTTTATTTCATTTTTCAAAATTATGACAAATTATTTTGTCATAATTAACAAAAAAATTAATCTCATAATTTTGATTTAGTATATATTCAGTTTGACATTTCCCCTCATAGTCATGACTTTTTGTCATAATTTAGATCTTTTTAAATATATAATTAATTTTTCGTCATAATGTAGTTCTTTTAAAATTTATAATTCAGTTTTTTGTCATAATTTTGTTTTTTTAATCTCATCACTCTGACTTTTAAAATCTCATAAATTTGTCTATTTTATAACATTTTATAACTATGACTGTATGATTTTGAGTCATATTTCCTATCTTTTATGTCATCATTTCAATTTTACGGTCATAATTTTCACTTTTTAATCTCATACATTTATAATTCAGTTTTTTGTCATAATTTAGATTTTTTTAATCTCATCATTTTGACTTCATTTTGAAATCTCAAATTACTATTTTATAACTGACTACATATTTTATAACTATGACTATGATTTTGACTCAATTTCAATTTATTTCAGAATGTTCATTTTTTAATCTCATAATTTTTATTAAATTTTTCAAAATTATGACAAATTAATTAAGAAAAAAATTTATCTCATAATTTTGATTTAGTATATCTGTAGTTTGACTTTTTCCCTCATAGTTAGATCTTTTTAAATTTATAATTCCATTTTTTGTCATAATTTAGATTTTTTTTAATCTCATCACTTTGACTTTTAAAATCTCATGTAATTGACTATTTTATAACTATGACTGTATGATTTTGAGTCATAATTTTGACTATTTATGTCATCATTTAAATTTTGTGGTCATAATTTTAAAGGGATAGTTCACCCAACAATGAAAATTCTGTCATTAATTACTCATCCTCCTGTCATTCCAAACCCATAAGACCTTCGTTCATCTTCAGAACACAAATTAAGATATTTTAGATTAAATCCGAGAGCTCTCTGACCCTCCATAGACATAAAGGGAAAAAATATTAGCTTGGTAAAATTATGGTTGAACCCCTGATGTCACATGGGTTATTTTAACGATCTCCTTGCTATGTTTCTGTGCCTTGATTGTGTTAGAACCCTTGCTGTCTATGGAGGGTCAGAGAGCTCTCAGAATTCATCAAAAATATCTTCATTTGTGTTCTGAAGATGAACAAAGGTTTTACAGGTTTGAAACGACAGGAGGATGAGTAATTAATGACAGAATTTTCATTTTTGGGTGAACTATCCCTTTAACTTCCTAATCTCGTAATTACGTGACTCCGGTTTACCAAAGCATGATTTACCCCTGGTTTCACAGACAAGGCTTAAGCCTAGTCCCAGACTAAAAAATGTAAGTCTGAGCTGTTTCAACTGAAAGAAAGTTGCACTGACTGATCTTAAAATATATTAATGTCTTTGTTTTGTCTCAAAATACACACCAGTAATGTATTTTGCTAAAGCATGTTTATAAAAATTACTTAATTGTCCTAATTGAACTATGGCTTAATCCTGGCTTGTGTGTAAACCAGGCCTTAGTTTCTCCTGTGCAGTCTGGTCCAGATGGCTCAGATCTGATCTCCTGCGTTCCAGGTTTCGCTGCATCGTCTATCCGTTCCAGCAGAAGCTGACGCGGCGTCAGGCCATCATCACCATCGCCTTCATCTGGGCGCTGGCCGTGGGCATCATGTGTCCGTCTGCCGTCACGCTGACCGTCTCGCAGGACATCTTGCACTTCACAGTGGACAGGGACAATGAGACGCACCCGCTCTACACCTGCTGGGAAGCCTGGCCCGACCAGAGCATGAGGAAGATCTACACCACCGTGCTTTTCTCGCACATCTACTTGGCTCCAGTCACGCTCATCGTCATCATGTACTCGCGCATCGCGGTCAAGCTGGTCAAGCCGCCCGTCTTCCGCCGGAAGCTGCGCGTGGTCAACATGCTCCTGATGGTGGCGCTGCTCTTCGCCGTCTCCTGGCTTCCGCTCTGGATCCTCATGATGCTGACGGATTACGGGAATCTTTCGGCCTCTCAGCTGGATCTGGTGGCCGTCTATATCTTCCCCTTCGCTCACTGGCTGGCCTTCTTCAACAGCAGCGTCAATCCTATCGTGTACGGCTACTTCAACGAGAACTTCCGGCGTGGATTCCAGGCGGCGTTTAAGCTGGGTTTGTGTGTAGTGGACGAGCCGCCGCAGCCCAGACGCAGCGCAGCGTGGAAACACAACCGCGTGTTTGTGGACCGAGACGGACCGAACGCTCAGAGGGACGGCAGGAGAGAGTTCTGCAGCGGAGAGCAGAGAGACGAGCTGGTGCTGGAGGATCTGGACTGAAGGAGCGAACTAAAACACACACACACACATACATGCACACACATGCACACACACACACACACACACACATGCACACACACAAACACACACACGCACACACACAGTAAGGCTGCACTGTTTAGGGAAAACAAACAAACAAACAAACAAACAAACAACAAGATTTCTGATAACATTTAGGCTAAGATTTAAATGTTTAAAAATGCATTTTATTTTTAAAAAGCTCCCAATTTGCTGTGCTTAACTGCAGAATTCCACTCAAATTTATTATAGTTCTACTAATACGTTGTTGATATTATTGTTAATAATTCATTAATTAATATTACTATATTAATAATATATTATTATTAGTAGTAATACTTCATAAAATATGAGTATTATAATGTTTTACTGTAAAATAAAAATGATCTACTATTTAAGAAAAATGTAGTATTAACAATAATAATAAATAAATATATTATTATTATTATTATTATTATTAAAATATGAAAATAGCATATTAAAAAGATAAAATAGCATAAAAAGATCTAGTATTTAAAAAATATAATAAGAAAAATAAAAATATTACTACTGTAATATTTCAATCACTTATTAATTATATTACTTATAATATTATTAGTATCAGTATTAGTATTGTTGTTAACAATAAAATAAGAAATATTAGCATTGTAATATTATATTATATTTTAATATTACCATTGCAACATTTTACTGTAATATAAAAAGAAAAATATATTACTACTACTACTACTACTACTACTACTACTAATAATAATAATAACAGTTATTATAACATTATTATTGTTATATTATTATTATTATTATTATTATTATTAGGATAAGAAACATTACTATTGTAATATTTTGTTATTATTGTTATATTTAACTTTTATTAAAAATTACAATAATATTATTGTAATATTTCACTGTAAAATAAAAAGATGTAGTATTTAAGAAAAATATAATAATAATAATAGTAATAATTCACTGGAAAATATCTAATGATAATATAATAATGATTATCATAATAATTACTATTAATAAGCAAAAATTACTATTGTAATATTTAACTACACTATAGTGAACTATTGTGAATTTCACTACAGTGAAATTACTATTGTAATTTTTGATTGTAAAAAATAAAAAATATTGTGAATAATATAATAATAATAATAATAATAAAAATAATAATAAATTTAATTTACAGTGCTAATAATTCTGTCTGTCTTAAGCTCTTCATTTTCAAACATTAAACATTAAATTACAGTCTTGATAATCACTCTAAGCCATACTGTGATTTATTCGTAATTAATTGTGCAGCCCTAACTGAGACTAATACTCAGAGCTCTCTTCTGCTCAACACGAGGGTTAAAAAAAGAATAATTCTTTATTTTTTAGGTACTGTTCCTTCAACAGAACGATGCATGCAAGCATGCTGCAGAAATGTACAGTATACGCACATTAAACACACCCATTACGTACAAGAAAAACAGTCAATGTATTAAATGATTCATGGACTGATATTTAGAAGTAAGTGTTTGCGGTGTTGTTCTGCTGATCTGGTGTTGCTTGATACGCAGATGTATGTAAAACTATTTGCTCTGTAAAACAAACAGCAATTACCATCCATGCTGTGATATGTCTGTTTGCCTTCAGAAAAACACTGACAGCTAATTAGAGAAATTCACATGCCTGTGAAAATGTCTTTTTATAAGCAGTGTTTCTTGAAAAAGCTGACAGTTCACAAAACGACATATATGAATATTTAAAGCAAAACTCTGGACTAATCAACTTTAATCTTTCAAACTCAAATAAAATAAAGTTAGAGCTAAAGCCAGATCTGTATTGACCAAAACAAAAACTACTGCAAATTTTTAACATCACTGCCTGCTAAAAATATACAAACAATAATGGGGCATGTTGTCACACTATATGGGGTAAGTTGTCACAATGCAAACCTGCCATATTAAATAGCCTATTAAAGGCTTTGCAGTACAATTTAGACAGTAAAACAATGATGAAACAATTCATGAACATGCAAAAATGGAAAAACTACCAAAAAAAAAAAAAGTACAGAAAACAAGCCACTTACTAAAATTACAGCAGTTAAAATGTATGTGAAAATTTGCCCCAGTCTGAAACTAAAGTTGTGAGAATTCACAAATATTATTCTAGATGTTTGAAACGAACACAGTAAACCACTGATGGAGAAAACAAGCATTGTGCAATTCAATATTCTCCTTGTGACAACTAGCCCCGGTCTGTTTTATTATAAGTGACTCTCAGCTGAATCTGCTGAAGTGGTTTTGTGTAGCTGTGATAGTGTCATAGTCACTTTTGTTCTTTATGTTGCTATCTCTGGTCCACTTGAGTGAACTAAAGCATGAAATAACATCTCTAACCTCTATGAGCAGCATCCATCCGTTTGATTGACAGCTGGAGATCTGCAGAAGCTCCTCCAACTGGAGAACAGCAGCACTGCAGGAGACAGCCATCCAATCACAGTTACTCAGTATGTTTTCCAAAAAAGTCATTATGATTTATTTCATCAGAATACATGACTCCTGAATGGATAAAGATGCTATTAACAGCCAAATGGCGTAGGACCCATTACTAACGGGCCAAACTTTGACTTGCTACAGGGCTTGTGATAAATCTAAACCATTAAAAACAGCTGAACTAATGCACAATCCAACTGTTAAAGTCAAAAAATCCAAACTGACCCAAGATATTTCTGGTCTTACTGTGAATGCAATCTTGTTTGTGCTTGTTTTTTCAAAATATAAATGCTTCTGAAATGACTTTTCTTGTCGACTGTTGGTTAATGTTAACCAGTAGCCAAATATCTAGTTCTAGGCTGCTGTTTTAGGTGATGCAGTTTTTCGGAAATCTATTATCACTACTTTAATGCTGGTTAACACTAATATAATAAAGCTTAAATAAAGTACTGCTAGATCTGAAGAAGCAGCAGCAGCTTTGGGATTAATATGAATTCACTGGGGGGTGAATCTGACCTCCACATGCTGGTCAGAAAGCCTCTAAACAATCCACTGCAAACTCACATTCAGATCTGAAATGAAACACATACTTTGCATGGTCATATTAATTTGCCAGGAGAAAATCAAGTCTATTCAGAGATCTATTTCAAGATACCAAACTCAATACGAGCAGGTGATGACTGAAAATTACTGTGATACTGTGAGAGTCACACTAATCCTGACTAGTACATATTAAATAAATAAATATGTACGTTTACAAATTAAAATAGGGGGAAACGTGCACATGTGAAGAGATAAAAGGGTCTCTTGTTATTAATATATTCAGTTAGATTTTGATCATTTTAACAATAACAAGCTTTTATTGGGGTAGTCGTGGCCTAATGGATAGAGAGTTGGGCTTGTAACCCGAAGGTCGTGGGTTCGAGTCTCGGGTCCGGCAGGGAATACCACGACTGAGGTGAGACCCTTGAGCAAGGCACCAAAACCCCCAACTGTTCCCTGGGCGCCGCAGCATTGGCTGCCCACTGCTCCAGGTGTATGTTCACTACTGTGTGTATGCACTAGGATGGGTTAAATGCAGAGCACAAATTCCAAGTATGGGTCACCATACTTGGCCACACACCACTTCCCCTTCCCCTTACATTAATACGTCCACTTGAATTCATTTCCATATTTTTAACCATCTTTTCAAATGTTTATAGTTTTGAGAACATCTTTTTGGATTGGATGGGTTGAGAGTTTTATAGAGACACAAGCCAAATAAAATCACCGCAAAACATCACAGAATCCATCAAACCCATTGATAATACTTACTGACGTTTGTGCAGCTGATTTAACTCCAAAATAACGTCACTTCCTGTCGGATGATGTCCTTGAGGAACTGGATTTTACAAAAGACTAACAGGATGGAAAATTATATTAAGGACACACAAAATGAATAAATTATATTATTCAATATTCACAATATTCACAAAGAAAACATGTTTAGTTTGAAACATTTTTAAAGACTAAATATGACACCTGGAATATTTCTGAATTGTTTTTCATTATTGAGGTGAAACCGAAGTAGAAAAATGATCTCAATTTCACTCTATGTTCACTTCACTGATAAAAGAAAGTAATTTTTAAAAACTGAGGGACATTTATGATGGGTCTGGAAAATATATGCATACCCAGCTATTAAAAATATAAACAAGTACATTTTGCTAACATTCTCATTAAGTTAAAAAAAAAAAACTGTTATTTCAGAATGTTCTCTGAATGTTTAAAATGTCCAGTTTAAATAAATAAATAAAAAAAAATCTTGGTTATGCAAATTTTAAGGGAACATTCCATTTAATAATTTTGCAAACATTATGGAAATGTTACTTTTGAATGTTCTCTGAACATTCTAAACTACATTGTTTAAATGTTACTACTCATTTCAAAACGTTCAGAGATTTCAAATGTAGCATTCCCATAATGTTAAATTATAAAATGTAATTTTCCCTTAACATTTAAACCTTACATTTGGATTGTTCAGAGAACAATCCAAAATAAAAGTTAAAACTAAGCTTGTATCAGACTGGGTTTTTGTTGGAACATGTGACACAAATGGCTCTTTAGCTGAACTATTGTAAAAACATGGTAAAACCATAGACTGTATAAAAACAAACAAGACGAGTTCTGATTGTCCCATCACAACAGATGCTGCCAGATATTATAAGATATATAAGTATATTCAACTCTGTACTGTTTTTAATTGCACTCATTGGGACTTCATTAAATCCTGCAGACGCCACTGCGCATTCTAGAAGAGTTCAGAGCAAACTGAGACTGTAAATATACAGCAATGAACTGCTGACACCTCTTTTCTTGCTTGTTCTTCTTCCACAAACCTTGACAATAAATTCAGACACAGATTTGAGTCTGTTCCACTGCACACTAATGAGGAGGAACTTCCCAGCCTTATTTATAGTGTGTTATAATGTGACCAGGTTAAAAATCAGCTTCCATATGCATCTTATGAGACAGTGCTGGTGGAGTCAGCGCAGCAGGAGATAATCTGGCCTGTAATTGGCTTTGCACTAAACTCCCGTCTCTCCCACCTGCTGCTGTGGGTGAGTGTGTGTTTGGATCACACACTGACATTTACACACACTGATGTACTAACCACGTGTCCACCTGCCCTCAGGATACAGCACTGTGGCAGACACACAGAAAACAAGCAGCACATGCAAAGGTCGGAGAGCTGAGATCCGCTGTGTTTTATGCAGAATGAATCAAACACAGGTTAAATTGAGCTCTCAGCTCCTGGAGTTCAGCTGCTGCTTGCTTTTAGACGCCTACAGAAGATAAGAAGCTCTGCTGCTGCAGATGAACTCAACTAAAGGAGTGACCTTAATCACTAGTGTGCACACTTTAAAATTGTGCTTAACAGACTGTGTCATGATTTACGGATGGACAGACTGATAAAGAGACAGACAAAAAGATGTTCAGGCAGATAGATAGATAGATAGACAATGATAGACAGTCAGATAGATAGATAGATAGATAGATAGATAGATAGATAGATAGATAGATAGATAGATAGATAGATAGATAGATATACCGAATGGTTCATGCATGATGCATCATTATACTATATAAATAAATAAATGTTACGATTAAAATTTTAATATTTATTTAATAATACATTTAAATGTATAAATTTAATTTAATCATCAAATATAATAATGCATCAAGCATGATAAATACATAAAGAAATAAATAAATTAAACCAGGCTCAATAAATAAATAATATTTTGTAATAACAGTCTGGTGAACTCTGACAGATCTGCTCTCTCTCTCTCTCTCTCTCTCTCTCTCTCAGGATCAGGTCTGATTATCAGATTAGCAGTGTCTCAGCGGCTGTCAGTGTGTTCAGAACTCAGCAGAGCAGGAAGAACAGGCAACATGAGCTTCAGCGCGGAGGAGAGAGGCAGAGAAAACACAGCCGACTACAGACTTTACTTCAGTAAGTATCACAGCACATCCATTCATCACCAACAACACTGCACTGATTCCTGCTGCTCTTCACTTCAGTCCTGTCCTGTCACATCTTCAATACAGTCGATCAAATACTAAACACACAGTCTCACAATGAAGTGAACAAAGGCTGATTTGAAATCATTTCTCTACTTGAGTGGATGTTTATGATCTTTCTGCATGCAAAATGCAAACAAAACATCTTGTAAACATTGTTTTAATTAACATAAAATTTGTCAGGTTTATCTATGCCCAATCTCACTTTCAACCTCATTAGATGCTTAATTAACTTTAAGCTGATGTATTCATGTAACTGTCAGTCACTCGCTGAGAAATGAACATTGACACTAAAACTCATCAAGACATAATTAGTATAGCTGAATATATGCTCTGAATACATTCCTTCTTAAACTATTTTTTTAAGTTAAAAAAGTTTTATAATTGTTGAAAGGATGCTGCATAACAAGAATGACCCGTTTAGTGGCATCATCTTAACTATATAATTATGCATAGGTATATTTAATCATCTTCTCTTATTACACTGACAGCACAGTGACACACACACACACACACACACACACAGACAAACTGTTGAGCATCTGTTGGTGGCAGAAAGTAACAGGAGGAAGTAACTACTGTTGCTACATGACCAATTGCAATGTGTCACAAAGAAAAACACTGTTGAAACTGTTGCTTTCTGTTGAAACCATAAGTGTTTTCCGTAATGAATTCTGTCTCTCTCTGCCAGACATCAGAAAGTGATGAAAATCTCTTTCATCTCGGAGTATTTTAGATCCTATATGAAGCTCTTTTATCTCGTCTCACAGAAAACGCAGAGGGGAAATACATATCTCCATTTCATGACATTCCCATCTACGCAAAAGAGGCCGAGGTATGTATTATCTGAATCCTGATTTACGCATTCATTCCTCAGATCTCTGAACCGGGTTTTAATGAGGAACAGAAGTTGTTCCCTTCACCTCTGTGAAACACACAGACTGATTTCGTACATCTATGATCACGTGAACTCTTGTTAACTCAGAAATTCAAGCAGTCTAAATGAGAGCAAAAAACAGCTCAAATTTTGGTTTTGTATTGGAAAATGAAGTCAGTGATGAAATGAAAAGTGCATCTGTTAACTAAAAGCATTACTGTTTTATATATGGAGAATTACAAAAAATATATATTTTAAATTTATTTTAAATATAATATAACCTATAAAGTCATATTGTGACATCAATATTGTATTTTTAATCATTAATCTAAATAATGTGTTGATTTTTTGTGGTTAAAATTAAAATCTGTTAATTGGCTGTTAATTAATTTGACAACATCAAACTTACTTTAAAGAAAACACCCAATTAGTTATATATAATTTACACTTAACAGGAAGTAAATAGGCTTAATTAGATGTACTGAAATTATTTAATTATTTAGATTTTGTCAAAACTGTTGGATTAATGAAGTTTGTTATGACTGATAATATTGAATTGCTTCAATATTAAATATTTTTATTTATTTTATTTAAATAAAAATAAAAATAAAAGGACCAAAACATTTTAAACCTGGACCCTTGTTAGTGTCAGCTAAATGAACTGACACATTAATGATAAAACAAACAAACAACAATAAACTGCGCATGAACATAAATGACATCTCAAAGGATAATAAATATTCCCACATTCCTCTATATCTCTCTTCCTCTCTCTCTCTCTCTGTGTGTGTGTGTGTGTGTGTGTGTGTGTGTGTGTGTATATATATATATATATATATATATATATACATATTTGTATTGTGTGTGTTTCTCTCCCTGAGGTATGTGTGTGAATTAAATCTAATTAGATGCATTCTCTCATGATAATCGTCCTGGAGTTCATAATGACATTAATATGTCAGATGAATTATGGGAATAGATTCCTCTATTCAAGATCATGGGGGGTTTGATCAATATAAACAACACAGAGCAGAATTATCATGCAGGAACATGAACTCAGACACTGCAGACAGAAGGAAAAAGAGAGGAAAGTGTGTGACTTCCTTCATCCAACAAACTGTGTAGAAACGTGATCATGTAAAGGACTGAGAGAAAAATATTTTGCACATCAAAGAACATTTTATACACACCATATAAAATTATTTTGTCAATGCAAATGAAGAAGCTTCAGCAGTTAGTGATGAATATACTTACATTTACATTTATGCATTTAGCAGACGCTTTTATCCAAAGCGACTTACATAGCATTCAAGTTACAGTTTTTACATTTGATCAGCTCTTGCTTCCCTGGGAATCGAACCCATGATCTTGGCGTTGCTAGCGCCATGCTCTACTATTTGAGCTACAGGAAAGCTTACTTACTGCATAAAGTCTCTCACACACATCTGCAAAATAGTAACAACAGTTACAAGGCATGAATGAAAATAATCATTTAACCTCTTAAGACCCTGCGGCCTCATGTGAGGACATTATATTTTAGTGAATTTCTCTGAGACTATACATGCCACAGTTTTAAGTCTGGATGTCCTGTACAGAGCACATTCAGGGCTTTTCAGAGATACCAAATGATTGGATGCTTCACTATGACGACTCCCTCTCCTTGGTCTTCAGAAATGTCTGAAATTAATTTAGTGACACTCTTATGGCAATATGATAATATTTTGTAATTATCATTTAAATCTGTCTAATTTTTAAATTGTATGTCATGAATCAACATCTCAGGAAAATGTAATGGGGTTTCAAATCAAAAAATGACTTTCTGTTATGAAACAGGACGTTGATTTCCTACATGTCCTTATATGAGGACACCAGGACTAAAAGCATGTTTATTACACTTTTTGGGAGACATAACAAATGAATAGGGAAAGAAATTATATTTCAATATTCTATGAAATATTATATATAATTATGAAAATCTTGTCAATTATTACTCCCATTATTACACTTCTTTTTTCATTACATGTTGCCCCAAAAACACATTCATATGCAAATTAGATTTAGTTTATAGATACATTGTATATAATGAGAAAACCCGTTTATGGCCATTTTATACATATTTTGCAGAAAGAAAAATGGTATATCGAATCATTCTGTTATAACATAGTTGAGAATCATCTTTATACAAAGTTTGGTAAAAAAAAAAATCTTGAAAACTAAAAATGTATTGATGATTTAAAAAATCAATTGTTTTTGCCTATGCATGTTCATTCATGTCTTTTAGTTTTTTAAAGAAATTGAGTCCCAATGTCCTCAAACGAGGACATAGCAGAACTTATGAATGAAATATCATTTTTTAAATATTTTTTTAAATTATTTTTAATGCTCTAAACAATGTAAAGACATGAAAAAAACTAATTTTTTCCTAAAACATTTTTCTCGGGTCTTATTAAAGCACATATGCATTCATGCCAAGATAAAGCCAGATCATATTACACACCAAAACAGAAGAAAAAAAAATCTACTTTAAAAAAACAAAGCCTATTTCATTTTACAATAATGCTACAAAAACAGAATTAGATATATTTTCATCCCCTAATTAAATATATCAAGTGCAAAGTAGTTATGCATCATGATATAGTTTTCACTGTCTTTAATTTATGCTAATTTAATTGCATGCATGCACATATTTATGTGTGGAGTAAGAACATATTTATGTTTGTGTTCGTCTGCTTCTCCCATTTTTTTTTTTTTTTGATTATCACTCTGTATAGACTAATACAATCAGATAAAACAATAATTTCGCAAAAATATCTTATAATATACTGATAAATTAAACATTCACTTCAGTGGTATGAGATGACTGGATGCTTTCAATTGATTTCCTATTGAACTGTCACTGAGCTGAACTCCGAATCAGATAAACCATTGCATAGTTTCGGAGCACTCCAATCGGATCATGTATCGCACATCATTTGATTCAGATCAGAACTTCGGAGCAGGTTCATGAATCTTTTGATTCAGATCAGAACTTCGGAGCAGGTTCGTGAAACTTTTCATTCAGATCAGAACTTCGGAACGGGTTCATGAAACTTTTCATTCAGATCAGAACTTCGGAGCGGGTTCGTGAATATTTTGATTCAGATCAGAACTTCAGAGCGGGTTCGTGAATCTTTTCATTCAGATCAGAACTTCGGAGCGGGTTCACGCATCATTTCATTCAGATCAGAACTTCGGAGCAGGTTCGTGAAACTTTTGATTCAGATCAGAACTTTGGAGCGGGTTCACGCATCATTTAATTCAGATCAGAACTTCGGAGCGGGTTCGTGAAACTTTTGATTCAGATCAGAACTTCGGAGCAGGTTCGTGAAACTTTTGATTCAGATCAGAACTTCGGAATGTGTTCACGCATTATTTGATTCAGACCAGAACTTCGGAGCGGGTTTGCGCATCATTTGATTCAGATCAGAACTTCGGAGCGGGTTCGTGAATCTTTTGATTCAGATCAGAACTTCGGAGCGGGTTCATGCATCATTTGATTCAGATCAGAACTTCAGAGCGGGCTCATGCATCATTTGATTCAGATCAGAACTTCAGAGCGGGTTCATGAATCTTTTGATTCAGATCAGAACTTCAGAGCGGGTTCATGAATCTTTTGATTCAGATCAGAACTTCGGAGCGGGTTCGTGAATATTTTGATTCAGATCAGAACTTCGGAGCGGGTTCATGCATCATTTAATTCAGATCAGAACTTCAGAGCGGGTTCTTGCATCATTTGATTCAGATCAGAACTTCGGAGTGGGTTCATGCATCATTTAATTCAGATCAGAACTTCAGAGCGGGTTCATGCATCATTTGATTCAGATCAGAACTTCGGAGCGGGTTCGTTAATCTTTCGATTCAGATCAGAACTTCAGATCAGGTTCGTGAAATTTTTGATTCAGATCAGAACTTCGGAGCGGGTTCACGCATCATTTGATTCAGATCAGAACTTTGGAGCGGGTTCGTGAATCTTTTGATTCAGATCAGAACTTTGGAGTGGGTTCACGCATCATTTGATTCAGATCAGAACTTCAGAGCAGGTTTATGAATCTTTTGATTCAGATCAGAACTTCGGAGCAGGTTCACGCATCATTTGATTCAGATCAGAACTTCAGAGCAGGTTCGTGAATCTTTTGATTCAGATCAGAACTTCGTAGCAGGTTCACGCATCAGTTGATTCAGATCAGAACTTTGGAGCGGGTTTGTGAAACTTTTGATTCAGATCAGAAATTCGGAGCGGGTTTGTGAAACTTTTGATTCAGATCAGAACTTTGGAGCGGGTTCACCCATCATTTGATTCAGATCAGAACTTAGGAGCAGGTTCACCCATCATTTTATTCAGATCAGAACTTTGGAGCGGGTTCGTGAAACTTTTGATTCAGATCAGAAATTCGGAGCGGGTTCGTGAAACTTTTGATTCAGATCAGAACTTTGGAGCGGGTTCGTGAAACTTTTGATTCAGATCAGAACTTTGGACCGGGTTCATGAAACTTTTGATTCAGATCAGAACTTCGGAGCAGGTTCGTGAAACTTTTGATTCAGATCAGAACTTCGGAGCGGGTTCACGCATCATTTGATTCAGACCAGAACTTCAGAGCGGGTTCGTGCAACATTTGATTCAGATCAGAACTTCAGAGCGGGATCACCCATCATTTGATTCAGATCAGAACTTCGGAGCGGGTTTGTGAAACTTTTGATTCGGATCAGAACTTTGGAGTGGGTTCACGCATCATTTGATTCAGATCAGAACTTCAGAGCGGGATCACCCATCATTTGATTCAGATCAGAACTTCTGAGCGGGTTCGTGAAACTTTTGATACAGATCAGAACTTCGGAGCGGGTTCACGCATCATTTGATTCAGACCAGAACTTCAGAGCGGGTTCGTGCAACATTTGATTCAGATCAGAACTTCAGAGCAGGTTCGTGAATCTTTTGATTCAGATCAGAACTTCAGAGCAGGTTCACGCATCAATTGATTCAGATCAGAACTTCAGAGCGGGATCACCCATCATTTGATTCAGATCAGAACTTTGGAGCGGGTTCGTGAAACTTTTGATTCAGATCAGAACAAAAGATCGTGAAACATTTGATTCAGATCAGAACTTCGGAGCGGGTTCATGCATCATTTGATTCAGATCAGAACTTCAGAGCGGGTTCGTGAATCTTTTGATTCAGATCAGAACTTCGGAGCAGGATCGTGAAACTTTTGATTCAGATAAGAACTTCAGAGCGGGTTCACGCATTATTTGATTCAGATCAGAAATTCGGAGCAGGTTCGTGAATCGTTTGATTCAGATCAGAACTTTGGAGCGGGTTCATGCATCATTTGATTCAGATCAGAACTTCAGAGCGGTTCGTGAATATTTTGATTCAGATCAGAACTTTGGAGCGGGTTCGTGAAACTTTTGATTCAGATCAGAACTTCGGAGTGGGTTCACGCATCATTTGATTCAGATCAGAACTTCAGAGCGGGTTCGTGAAACTTTTGATTAAGATCAGAACTTCAGAGCGGGTTCACGCATCTTTTGATTCAGATCAGAACTTCGGAGTGGGTTCATGAAACTTTTGATTCAGATCAGAACTTTGGAGCGGTTTCATGCATCATTTGATTCAGATCAGAACTTCGGAGCGGGTTTGTGAATCTTTTGATTCAGATCAGAACTTCAGAGCGGGTTCGTGAATATTTTGATTCAGATCAGAACTTTGGAGCGGGTTCGTGAAACTTTTGATTCAGATCAGAACTTCGGAGTGGGTTCACGCATCATTTGATTCAGATCAGAACTTCGGAGCAGGTTCGTGAAACTTTTGATTAAGATCAGAACTTCAGAGCGGGTTCACGCATCTTTTGATTCAGATCAGAACTTCGGAGTGGGTTCGTGAAACTTTTGATTCAGATCAGAACTTGAGATTCAGAACTTTTGATTCAGATCAGAAATTGAGTCCCAAACGAGGACATAGCAGAACTTATGAATGAAATATCATTTTTTAAATATTGTTTTACATTATTTTTAATGCTCTAAACAATGTAAAGACATGAAAAAAACAAATTTTTTCCTAAAAATTTTTCTCGGGTCTTATTAAAGCACATATGCATTCATGCCAAGATAAAGCCAGATCATATTACACACCAAAACAGAAGAAAAAAAAATCTACTTTAAAAAAACAAAGCCTATTTCATTTTACAATAATGCTACAAAAACATAATTAGATATATTTTCATCCCCTAATTAAATATATCAAGTGCAAAGTAGTTATGCATCATGATATAGTTTTCACTGTCTTTAATTTATGCTAATTTAATTGCATGCATGCACATATTTATGTGCGGAGTAAAAACATATTTATGTTTGTGTTCGTCTGCTTCTCCCATTTTTTTTTTTTTTTTTTGACTATCACTCTGTATAGACTAATACAATCAGATAAAACAATAATTTCTCAAATATTTCTTATAATATACTGATAAATTAAACATTCACTTCAGTGGTATGAGATGACTGGATGCTTTCAATTGATTTCCTATTGAACTGTCACTGAGCTGAACTCCGAATCTTTCGATTCAGATCAGAACTTCGGAGCAGGTTTGTGAAATTTTTGATTCAGATCAGAACTTTGGAGCGGGTTCACGCATCAAAACCAGAAAGAAAGAAAAAACTGAAAGAAAGAAAGAATTCACAAATACAAATCCCTTTAGAAAATTATGGTTTTACTATAGTATAGTGTAGTTACCATATTTTGAGCATAAATTTAGGTATAGCAGGAAACACAAATTAAGTTATATTTTCCTATATTCTCTTTTGAGTAGTCAAACAATCCAAAGAAAACATCTTTAAAACAGAAAGAAAAGTCACTTACAAAATGAGATCGGATGAACATTAAAAAATTTCACCAAAATCAAACCTATAGGCTACACCTTTGTGTATCTATATGTGGTCATTATTTGCTTTAACATGCTCTATAGAGTCATTTCTAGAGGGATTGAAGGATTTCATAAAATTTGCTTTATCCTCTGATTGTAAAACGCAGTTGTGATCATCTGACCAAATTCGTTTTCTCCTTCAGAACATCTTCCATGCTGTCGTTGAGGTTCCTAGATGGACAAATGCAAAGATGGAGGTAAAAAATCTTCAACATTCAGTGCAAACCTCTGGCTGTGGATCTTCACATTATACGCCAATTATCTCACCTGCACTAGAATACATTAAAGAAAATCATTCCTAGAAAGGCCGGAACTTCTTTAACCATTACGTCGTGTTCAAACTCACGGACAGCATTCAATGCTTTACATGTCTGATTGTCCTTAACTAAATATAGGAATTCCAGGAATTATAATAATAAAAGGGAAAAGAACAAATTGTCTGTAATAACAAATGCTGAGGAACGGACTGATTTAATGAGTTCTGCACAGAGTCATTAAGACATTTTACTTTAAGTACATTTTTCAAGTATATATACCTTATCAGATCTTTTTTTATTTTGGGAAACCTTTAAATTTACATCCCTAGGGCTTTTTACTCCACTACATTTCATAAAAACACATCATTCCTATTCCTCGTTATTTTGACCTGAAGAAGTTTAGAGTTTCTCTTAAAATCTTAATGCATTTTGCCCATGGGTTTTTTAAGCATCAAAACAACAAAAGTTTAATAAAACTTTACATTTTGTTTGTGTCCGGTTTAATTCATTTTTCTGAGCAAAAAATAATGAATATCATACATTTTTACCATGATTTACAGAAAACACCCACTAAAATGACATTCAGTTTAACAAAAGTTTATATACCAGAAAATCTTGTCAGGCGTATTTAGAGCCAGAATCATTAGATGACATTAAAAGACTGGCTGACAATTAAAAGACTAGATGACGATTAATTAATTGTCATTTTAAATCTTTGCCACTATCTTTTAAACCACTATGTTTTACTCATTTGTCAGCAAGATGTTTTTAATCACTTAAAATATCATAAGATTTAGTATGATTACTTTATCTTTTATTTATTTTAATAAGTACAGATCAGAATAATGATTCTATTTTACATAAATAAATCAGTTACTCTGAATGACGATGAATATTATTTCATCCATATTTTGTCATTTTATTCTCACAAAAGTTATTTGAAACATTGAAGTAGCAACATTACTTGCATTTAATATGCTTTTTATGTATTACTTTTGTAAATTTAATTAGATGGAGACCAAAGATAAAGATAGGAACTAAAGCCGGACTTCTTCTCACACTTCCACTAATGATTTCTGAAATGAAATGCAGGCTGATTTTCTGCCTCAGGAGGTTCGTGTGGAAAACCAACCCCGACTGCCAAATCTACCAAAGGTCTGATCATCAGACTCTTTTCAAAAGATCAAAAATATGACTTACTGTATGTGTGCGCAGAGATATTTTCTGCTGCGTTACAGCCGGTCTGTGCTCGATTGATTTCAAAGCTTCTGGAGTCCTAAAGGATTCATTTGGTGACTGGATTTATTGCATTTTAATTGACATTTATTACTATTCTGATTTATCAGGCCAGAGAAACCCATCAATAACCCATCAATCAGCATCCAGGACTGTAACTATCTGATTACAGACATCATTTTCAGCAGAATTACTGTCTTCAGACTTGGTGAAATGAGGGCAAACTTTTTTTAAGATCTTCTAAAGCACAAATTCTTGACAACATGAACCAAAGAAGAAGAAATTAACCTAATTAGAGAAGAAAACTGAATATGTATCAATTTTTGATTAGAGAAAATACTCTCAACATGTCTAAAGTGGCCATTTTTAAAATTATCACACATTCATATGAGATTATATATATATATATATATATATATATATACATACATACATACATACATACATACATATATATATATATATATATATATATATATATATATATATATTTTTTTTTTTTTGTTTGTTTCTTTGCAGCCAAAATATATTTGAAATATGTGCTAAATATATCTTGCCATTTTTTATATATGTATTGTATATGACATATGTGAATGTATTTTCTTAAAATGAAAATTATCGAGCAAAATATATTTTTAAATTCTTTATATATATATATATATATATATATATATATATATATATATATATATATATATATATATATATATATATACACATTTTTTTATATATTTTCAAAAATATATAAAAAAAATGGCATAAAAAATATAAAAATATATTGGTATAATTGGAAAGTAATATATTTTGAAACATATTTTAGCAAATATATGTTTTTCTCATTAATTGCATATCTTGAAAGAGAAGAAAAAATATGTACAGTATATATATATATATATATATATATATATATATATATATATATATATATATATATATATTTATTTATTTTTATTTTTTATTTTTTTGGCTGTACATTATTTTATGCTGCTTTTTGGAGCTTGACAGTATAAATCTGCATCTAATTTCTGAGCTGTGTTTACAAGTTTGTAATGAAACAAGTGTAAGCAATTGAATAAATTCTGAGATATTCCCTTTGTTTCTCCAGATTGCGACTAAAGATGCTCTCAATCCACTGAAGCAGGACATGAAGAAAGGGAATCTGCGTTACGTTAGCAATGTCTTTCCTCATAAGGGCTACATCTGGAACTATGGAGCCATTCCTCAGGTTTGTGTCACGTCTAACAGCTCTGTTTAGTAGTGAAGCACGCAGAATTAAAGTGTGGAAACCTCCAGGGAATGTGTTTGATGCATGCGCGAGCTCAGAGAGGGAGATTTCATGCACTTTTCGATGCCAACCCAAGCAGCGCTGGAGATTCTATCAGAGCTCAGCTCACTCACATCATATAAATGCACAGACAGATGATTTCGTGTTTTGCAGACGTGGGAGGATCCGGGTCACCGGGACAGAGACACAGGCTGCTGCGGCGATAACGATCCCATCGACATCTGTGACATTGGGAATAAGGTACAGAGCAGCGGCAGAAACACAAATCACATCACTTCAGTGTGACGGGATATTTCAGTGGCTTACTCACATGCTTCACAGTCTGTCATATACAGTCTGTATTTACTGTCATCTAAGTTTTTTTCACTCAAAACTGACTGCAAGAAGCACCAACTCTTGCTCTTCATAACAGGTTTCTGGACCATTTAAATATAAAATTTCTCTGGATCTCAACTGAATTTTAAATAAATAAATAAATTTACATAAATAAATAAATAGTCCAGAAACCTGTATTTAATGCATATAATGTCATATTTTTCCTCTTCAAACCCATGCAAAACTAAATAAAAGTTATGGAAATTAGACTAATAAAATTATAAACTTCACACTCATAGAAATGTCATGAACATTTCTACAGTGAATATACATTTTCCATTCTAATTGGTTTGTTTATATATTTGTTATTATTATAAGTATTTTTACATGAAGACTATATTTAAAGTATATATAGTCTCATTTTATAGTCACAAATATAGTAATATATATATATAGTCACAAACTCATGCAAAAAAAATGTATATATTATATATATATATATATATATATATATATATATATATATATATATATATATATATATATATATATATATATATATATATATTTATTTATTTATTTATTTATTTATTTATAGGTCTATTTATATTTTATAATTACTTTCATATTATTTATAATAATATATAACATAAAATAATTTAAAATAATATTATATATAATGATTATTATTATAGTATATATGTCATATTTGTCTCTTCTCATGCTATATATATATATATATATATATGTATATATATATATACACTTTATAGGTATATCCACTTTATAGGTCTATTTATATTTTATAATTTATTTTATATTATATATTATAATTATTATATATTATAAAATATTATCTATCTATCTATCTATCTATCTATCTATCTATCTATCTATATATATATATATATATATATATATATATATATATATATATATATATATATGTACATACATACATACAATTTATTACATTTTATTATTTATTTCACCAGCTACAAATTGAATTTTTTTTTTTTTTTTTTGTAGAGTAAAAGTTGCTCTCAATGTAAATTATGAATTGTGAACAAATCATTCTTTTGAGTCAGTTGTTTTTAATGATTCTGTCAAACCGCTTCACACTTTGATCTGAACGAATCATTTGAATCACTGTGAATCAGAATGATTTGAAACATCTTTCTTTAGTAATCATGCTTGCCTTTCGAGCTCCTGGAGTTCCAGCGTTCTGTAAGCGTGTTCTCCACGTGTTTGCATCAGGTCTGCTCTCGAGGTGAAGTCATCCGTGTGAAGGTGTTGGGGACTCTGGCGCTGATCGACGAAGGAGAAACCGACTGGAAAGTGATGGTCATAAACGTGGAGGACCCCGAGGCTGAAGACTTCAACGGTCTGAGAGCTTTAGCTTGTGTGTTTGTGATGAGCATGAGGCTAAATCACAGCGTCTTCTGTCACTCGCAGATATCGAGGACGTCCGCAGACTGAAGCCCGGATACCTGGAGGCCACACTCGACTGGTTCCGGATGTACAAAGTGCCAGACGGGAAGCCAGAAAACCAATTTGCCTTCAATGGTGAATTTAAGAACAGGGTAAATAGAGCCGCCGCTTAAATGAAAGACAGGAGAAGACATTTGATTAATGACTTCTTCCTGACGGCCAGCAATGAAGATGTTTTTCCCATCATGTCACAAAGGCAAGAGAATCCAAGCATGTAATTTTCAAAATTGCTTTTTCAAGAGGTGATCGTGTCAATGATTAAATTACTAGACACATTCTCACAGATCTGAGATCAGCGGTGCGTCTCGCTTCTCCAAACTTTTGAAAACTACCAGCTGCTAAACATTCAGAAGCTCGTCTCTCATTTCGGTGGAAAACATCAGGAAACACGTCACTGAAAAAACATGCTTTACCGATGTTTGTTGAGTCAAACTTCACTCATAACACACTGAAAAAAAAATATTCATTGAATTTAATGCATTTTATTTTCAAGGTAAGTGGTTGCAATCAATTTATTTTAGCTACATTTAAATAAACAAATTTAGTTGAGTAACATTCAACATTTTTTTATTTAAATGTAGCTAAAATAAATTGATTGCAACCAGTTACCTTAAAAAAAATAGTATAATGTATATTATATAATTATATAATAAAATTATATAATATAATAGATTCTCTTTAAAAAAAGAGTAAAAATAGTTTTATTTTGTTGTTTTAAAATGTTGCTGTAAATGTATCTTTCTTATTTTTAAATCTTTAAAAACACAATACATTTACATTTTAGTAAATATACACTCTTAAAAATAAAGGTGCTTCACGATGCCATAAAAGAAGCTTTTTGTCTAAATGGTTCCATAAAGAACCTTTAACATCTGAAGAACCTTTCTGTTTTTTTTCAGATTATAAAAAGGTAAGAAAGAGATGGTTCTTTGACTGAATGCTTTTTTGTGGAACCAGAAATGGTTCTTCTATGGCATCGCTGTGAAGAACCTTTTAAGCACCTTTAGATTTAAGACTGTATATCTTTTTAAGGTATATGTTTATTAGCTAAACATACTTTGTCTTTTTAAAATGTTTTAAAATGTTTATTTTTAGTAAATATTCTAAATCATTTTTCTTCTTAAATGTTTACAAAAAAATTGTAAATATGCTATTAAAAATTTTAAAATTATTACTTTTAGTAGTATATTGTACTATTTTTAAACTAATTAAAAATTGCATATTACATTTTTATTAATATGTTTATTTTTTTAGTAAATATACAAAATTATTTTTTATTTTTAAATGCTTACATTAGTAAGTATACTGTTTTAAAATGTTGATTTTTAGTAAATACACAAAAATATTTTTTATTTTAAAATGCTTTCAAAAAAACAGTAATCATACTATACATTTTCTTAAATATACTAAAATAATTATATTTAGTTAATATATTAAAAAGATCATTTTTAATGTTTTCTTAAAGGTTTATTTTAGTAAATATGCTTAATAATTTTTATTTCTAAATCCTTTGAAAAAAATGTTTTTAGTAAATATACTAAACCCTTTTTATTTATTTAAATGATTTAAAATGTAGAAAATATATTATATATCCTTTTAAAATGTTTTAAAATTATTATTTTTGGTAAATATACAAAATTCTTTTTTTTAATGCATTAAAAAGTGCAAATATACCATCTCTCTCTCTCTCTCTCTCTCTCTCTCTTCTGTTGTTTAATGTTTTAAAATGTCTTTTCTGGTTCATGGCCTGCAGGATTTCGCCATTAAAACGGTTAAGGACACTCATAGTTTCTGGAAAGCTCTGATCTCCAAGAACACAGACGCTGGAGAGCTGAACTGGTAAGACATCAGTCGCTCGGTCTATAATTTAGTTTTAGTTCAAACTCAAGTATAATCCACACAGAAAGGCCTCAGATGACAGTCATTATGTCCAAACACGTGACACATTCAGCTTCTCAGAGCCTTTGATGTTGCACAAAAACATGCATATCACGCGTGACGAGTAAATGTTTATTTCTTAATCTGTTTGAATGGCTTTTGCATGTTCAAATTAGAAACAGGGTTCGAGATGTTCTGACTAAGAAGGACAGGACTGAGCTCATTCACATCCTCAGATGCGTCCATCTCAACTCCATCAGACACACAGACGTGTTATGAATGTGGACGCTGCTCTTATAGTGATTGTTCACTACACGTACGTTATAGTGATTGTTCAGCGGTCAAACGCTTCCGCTTCAGGACACACATCTGAAGGATCCTGGAGGATTGATAGTTACAGAAAACAGCATTAAGATGCTCAACAGCACCGTCAGCCTGTAAATAACTACAGCAATAAAGACAGACGGAAATCAGGGTTGCCAGGTCTGTGTAACAAAACAAGCCCAGTGACCCCATCCCAAATATCAAACTTGAAATATGCCACTCCCATCTCTAAATATCTACTATCTACTAAAATCACATCAAAAATTATGTCTATTGATTTGAAAATTAATTAGACAAAAATCATAGACACACACACACATATGTGACCCACAAAGCCAGTCATAAGGGTCAATTTTTCAAATTGAGATTTATACATCATTTGAAAGCTGAATAAATAAGCTTTCCATTGAATCTGAGGGTGCAAAAAAAAATCGAAATATTGAGAAAATTGCCTTTAAAGTTGTCCAAATGAAGTTCACAGCAATGCATATTACTAATCAGAAATTAAGTTTTGATATATTTACGGTAGAAAATTTACAAAATATCTTCATGGAACATGATCTTTACATAATGTCCTAATGATTTTTGGGATAAAAGAAAAATCAATAATTTTGACCCATACAATGTATTTATGGCTATTGCTACAAATATACAAATAAAACTGGTTTTGTGCTACTTAAATCTGGTTTTTGTGGTTATATATATATATGTGTATATATATATATATATATATATATATATATATATATATATATATATATATATATATATATATATATATATATATATCAGAATCAGAATCAGAATGAGCTTTATTGGCCAGGTATGCTTACACATACGAAGAATTTGTTTTAGACATATATATATATATGTTTATGATTTTTAGAGCACTTAAAATGATGTAGTAAAATATATATATATATATATATATATATATATACACACTACATCATATTAAGTGCTCTAAAAATCATAAACATACTGTACATTTTCTTAAATGTTTTAAGTAAATATATTATATATTTTCTTAAATGTTATAAATTGATTATTTTTAGTAAAACCCAATTTCAACTCGAGAAAAAAAAAAAAAAAAAAAAAAATATATATATATATATATATATATATATATATATATATATATATACATACACACGTAATAATAATATATAATCTAAATAATAATAATATGTCTATATATTAATAATAATAAACAAAAATATTTTTAATGAGCAAATATACTATGTCTTGTTTTAAAGTGTTTATTTTTAGTAAATATGTTGAATCATTTTTATTTTTAAGTGCTTTAAAATCATAAACATACTATGTATTTTCTGAAATGTTTTAAAATCTTTATTTCTGGTCAATTATCCTAAATCATTTAAATTTGTAAATGCTTTAAAAATAAGTAAATATATTTTCTTAAATGTTTTAAAACATTTAAGAAACCAGTTTCAACTTGCAAATGTCTATATAACAGTAGTAATCATAACAAAAATATTTTTTAATTAGCAAATATACTATATCTTTTTACAAATGTTTTAAGATGGTTATTTTTAGTGAATATACTGAATCATTTGTACTTAAAATCATAAACATAGTATATATTTTCTTCAATGTTTTAAAATGTTAATTTTTTAGTAAATTATACTAAATCTTTCATTTTTTATGTGCTCTAAAAATCATAAACATACTATTTATTTTCTTAAATGTTTTAAAATGTTTATTTCTAGTATATATACTACATCATTTTTATTTTAAGTGCTTTAAAAATAATCAAATACATTCTGTAAAATGTTTTTAAATAATTGTTTTTAGTAAAACCCAATTTCAATTTATCATTAATCATAAACAGTCTGTTTTCATAAAAGAGCTCAAAGGCTCCCTACCACTGACCATCTCTCACAAAACTCATCAGAGCTTTATCACGGCTAGAATATAAAGTACTTCAATACATGCATTTCTGTCAAATATAATTCATGCAATATGTCAAAACTTTAACCCGCGGGAAAAAAAAAATCAACACGCAGTGAGAGTTTAAAAGCAGCCTAATTAAATTCAAAGTTGGCAACCCTGCTGAAAATGAAACGATTTTAATTGAAATGAAACTCCTGACAGCAGTATGAATTGAAAACCTAGTGTGCTGTCTACATAGGGAGCATTTCAGAGGGGTTTTTCTTTCTATAAGGAAGGCATTGTTATTCAGTCTAAAGCATATGCACACCTCCAATATATTTATTGCTATTGGCTATTTCAGCTTCAGCAACAGGTAATCAGAGTGAAATATACAGGCACACAAACATCTGATCTCTGTATACATGCCTACATAGAAACTAGTCAGCAAGATGGCCTTTATGGTCACGCTTGGATTGAAAATCATGTTTCTGATGGCAATCTGTGGCAGATTTGAGAACAGATATTAGATATCAACAGCTGATCGTCTGGGTTTGTTTAGTTCGCTTCACCTCCAACAACTCTAGACTGAAGGAAATTTGGTTTTGACTTGATTTCTAATGTTCCGCTTGTGTCTGAAATGTATATTCTTCAGTATGAACACCTGCGTCTCTGACAGTCCCTTCTGCCGCTGCGCCGGTGAAGCCCAAGCCGTCGTGGATTCAGTGAGTGTTTTCTGTCTCACACGTAGAATTATAATTCAGTCTCCAGAAGCTTTCAGACCTTTGGGAACTTTTGAGCATAATGAACCTCTGATTGCATTCTTTTCCAACAAAACCAGGGGTCTGTTTGGATTTAATCATCATTCATGCAATGGCAAATTGTTTAAAGATGACTTTGAATAGTGCAGTGAGAGTTTGACCGTCTTCTCAGACGTCTGATTAAACTTCAACTAAAAGCCTTCAAGTTTCATTCAAAAATTAAACTTCAATCATTCACTCACCCTCATGTCGCTGTCAACGTCAAAAAGCATAATTAGGGTCTCATTAAAGTCTCATTTAACTCAAATTAAAGCCTCATTTAAGTAGTCCACAGAACTCATGCAAAACATTCCTGAAGTCACATGATAGTTTTGTGTGAAATTCAACTCATTATGTGCTTAAAGAAATAGTGAAAATGGTAATGTGCTGTAAATGTGCTCACCCTCAGGCCATCTCAGATTAGGAAGAGTTTGTTTCTTTATCAGATTTGGAGAAATGTGTCACTGCATCAGTGTCTCAGCAATGGATGCTCTGCAGTGAATGGGTGCCGTCAGAATGAGAGTCCAAACAGCTGATAAAAACATCACAATAATCCACAAGTAATCCACGCCACTCCAGTCCATGAGTTAACATCTTGAGAAGACAAAAGCTGAAACAAATCCATCGTTAAGACTTTTTTTCCACTAAAATACGAGTCCATAATCCATAATAATGCTTCCTCCAGTGAAAAAGTGCATCTCCTGTTGTCCCTCACATCAAAATCCAGCCACATATTTGTTTAGAGCTGTTTTGGCTTGTAAACGGTGCTTGATCTGTGCAGATTTCTCTCTTGATTCAGACCAGACCACTTTTTCACTGGAGGAAGAGTTATTATGGATTATGGACTCATATTTTAGTTAAAAATGTCGTAATGATGGATTTGTTTCAGCTTTTGTCTTCTCAAGATGTTAACTGATGGACTGGAGTGGTGTGGATTATTGTGATGTTTTTATCAACTGTTTGGACTCTCATTCTGACGGCACCCATTCACTGCAGAGCATCCATTGCTGAGACAGTGATGCAATGCTACATTTTCAGCAAATTCTCATTTTTGGGTGAACTGTTCCTTTAAGTTTCTCGACTGAAAGCAGCTGAACTTGTCTAAAGCATCTCAGAAATGTCTCTCTTTTTATGTTTGATTAAAGAAAGTAAGTAAATGATGTCAGAATGATCATTTTTGTTGGTCTAATCCTGTAAGATCTGCCTTCTGTTCTCAGGCTCCTCCGTACGGTGCTGCAGAGCTGCCGCCGAGCTCAGGTGAGCGATCCTGAACCACAAACAATACCTTTTATTAGATAAGTATGACATAATGTACAGTAAAATAAGTAATACTATCTAACAAGTTTTCCAATATATACAGTGGGTACGGAAAGTATTCAGACCCCCTTAAATTTTTCACTCTTTGTTATATTGCAGCCATTTGCTAAAATCACTTAAGTTCATTTTTTTTCCTCATTAATGTACACACTGCACCCCATATTGACAGGAAAACACAGAATTGTTGACATTTTTGCAGATTTATTAAAAAAGAAAAACTGAAATCACATGGTCCTAAGTATTCAGACCCTTTGCTCAGTATTTAGTAGAAGCACCCTTTTGATCTAATACAGCCATGAGTCTTTTTGGGAAAGATGCAACAAGTTTGTAACACCTGGATTTGGGGATCCTCTGCCATTCCTCCTTGCAGATCCTCTCCAGTTCTGTCAGGTTGGATGGTAAACGTTGGTGGACAGCCATTTTTAGGTCTCTTCAGAGATGCTCAATTGGGTTTAAGTCAGGGCTCTGGCTGGGCCATTCAAGAACAGTCACGGAGTTGTTGTGAAGCCACTCCTTCGTTATTTTAGCTGTGTGCTTAGGGTCATTGTCTTGTTGGAAGGTAAACCTTCGGCCCAGTCTGAGGTCCTGAGCACTCTGGAGAAGGTTTTCGTCCAGGATATCCCTGTACTTGGCCGCATTCATCTTTCCCTCGATTGCAACCAGTCGTCCTGTCCCTGCAGCTGAAAAACACCCCCACAGCATGATGCTGCCACCACCATGCTTCACTGTTGGGACTGTATTGGACAGGTGATGAGCAGTGCCTGGTTTTCTCCACACATACCGCTTAGAATTAAGGCCAAAAAGTTCTATCTTGGTCTCATCAGACCAGAGAATCATATTTCTCACCATCTTGGAGTCCTTCATGCGGGCTTTCATGTGTCTTGCATTGATGAGAGGCTTCCGTCGGGCCACTCTGCCATAAAGCCCCGACTGGTGGAGGGCTGCAGTGATGGTTGACTTTCTACAACTTTCTCCCATCTCCCGACTGCATCTCTGGAGCTCAGCCACAGTGATCTTTGGGTTCTTCTTTACCTCTCTCACCAAGGCTCTTCTCCCCCGATAGCTCAGTTTGGCCGGACGGCCAGCTCTAGGAAGGGTTCTGGTCGTCCCAAACGTCTTCCATTTAAGGATTATGGAGGCCACTGTGCTCTTAGGAAACTTAAGTGCAGCAGAAATTTTTTTTGTAACCTTGGCCAGATCTGTGCCTTGCCACAATTGTGTCTCTGAGCTCTTCAGGCAGTTCCTTTGACCTCATGATTCTCATTTGCTCTGACATGCACTGTGAGCTGTAAGGTCTTATATAGACAGGTGTGTGGCTTTCCTAATCAAGTCCAATCAGTATAATCAAACACAGCTGGACTCAAATGAAGGTGTAGAACCATCTCAAGGATGATCAGAAGAAATGGACAACACCTGAGTTAAATATATGAGTGTCACAGCAAAGGGTCTGAATACTTAGGACCATGTGATACTTCAGTTTTTCTTTTTTAATAAATCTGCAAAAATGTCAACAATTCTGTGTTTTTCTGTCAATATGGGGTGCTGTGTGTACATTAATGAGGAAAAAAAATGAACTTAAATGATTTTAGCAAATGGCTGCAATATAACAAAGAGTGAAAAATTTAAGGGGGTCTGAATACTTTCCGTACCCACTGTGTGTGTATATATATATATATATATATGCACAGAAATATCATGATCATTTCATAGAAAAATAAAAAGTTAATCCATTTTTCAAAAGACAATGTTATTCTGTTCTATGGCTCATTCTCAAATGTCTGACTAACATATTTATTTAATTTAAAACACACACACACACACACATATATATATATATAATTTAAAATAAATTATATTTATAGTCAGTTTAATATGTTTTAATAAGTCTTAAGTCTACATAAGACTGCAGCTGAACTTAAGTTTTTTAATTTAAGTAGATGGATTTTTTTATTTTATTTTATTTTATTTTTTACAGTGTAAAAATAATATTTTTTCTCTCTTTCTAGCTGATAAATGGTTCTATTACAAACAGACATAAATGATGATCATCAGCGCTGACGGGAAGAATAAATGGCCGGAAAACAGTTTTAGTACACGAATCCATCAACAACAGCAGACTCACAGTTGTCATAATTCTGTCATATATTGTATTAGTTACTGATAAACACTGTGTAGTTTGATGCATAAAGACCTAAATAAAGTTTGGATGTTAGATAGTCGGTGCAAAATACTGTATGAACATATGAAGCCTTTCAATGCAAACTCAATCAGAATAAAGCAATGTGACTTTATGAAATACACATCTGTGGTTCACTGGAAAAAAATTATATTAAGGTAAGTGGTTGCAAACAATTTATTTTAGCTACATTTAAATTAAAATAAAATGTTGAAAGTTAGTTAACTAAATTTGTTTGTTTAAATGTAGCTAAAATAAATTGATTGCAACCACTTACCTGAAAAAAATTTAGTAAATTCAATGAATCATTTTTTTCAGTGTGTGAACTGATGTTTACGGGAAAAAAACCGACATTACACCGACTTATGAGGATCATGAGAACGATGCATGAGAGTGATCCTCCTGTAATTGGGGAAATTTCCTGCCCTATACATGGAAAAACAAACAGTCCTTATAGTTTTACATTGGCGGTCAAATGTTTGGAATAATTAAGTTTTTTAATGTTATTGAAAGACGTCTCTTCTGCTCACCAAGGTTTTATTGAGCACTGATGATAATTTATCAGCAAATCATGATTTCTGAAGGGTCATGTGACACTGAAGACTGGAGTAATGATGCTGAAAATTCAGCTTCGATCACAGCAATCAATTACAGTTTAACTGATATTCACATTGAAAACAGCTGTTTTTATATTGAAATAATATTTCTCAATTTTTACTGCATTTTTGATTAAATAAATACAGCCTTGATGAGCAGAAGAGATTTCTTTCAGAAAATCTTAATTATTCCAAACTTTTCAACACCAGTGTAAAGAATGAATTATAATGGCTTTAAACTTTTTATCGCATCTCTTTAATCACTTTTCCCTAAGCAAGTATTGAAGTTTTAATTTTGAGCTTGTCATTATTATCACACACAATATTAAAGTCCACTTAAAGGTTGATTATTGCAAAGATCTAATCTTTATTACTGGGCGTGTGATAAATGTTTTAATATGAGATGCAGACTGAAAACATTTAAGATTTCAAATCTTAACTAAAGAATCATCTCACCCATATTCATATTTTTTTAATATATACTATAACACATTTTGTTATAGCTACTGTTTTTGGTCACTAACATGAGTGTTTTTTTCCCATTAGTGAGAGTTTAAACATGTATATGTGTTCATAACCAGATGAACATCACTGATTTCTATATGCATGATTTTCTGTTTGCATCCCATCAGCATATTAAATAAAACATTGAACAGATTGAGCAGTCATATGGTGTTGGAATAGATGTGTAAACAGCGGCATCTAGCGGTCAGAGGCTGGAAGCGCAACACACCTGCTTTCACAGGTTCTACAGTCATAAAAGTGAGATTAAATCCGCATCAAAGCGTTCGTTTCGAAGAACTGCACTTACAGTTCATGATCAGGTCCAGACAGGTTCACTTTGTGCTGCTGCAGAAGACAAACAAACAGCTGATCACTCTCCACCTGCGCCATCTTCACCTGCAGTTACACACACACTTTTAAAAATATTTGATTTATTTATTTTTTTATGTGTTCACATTTTTACTTTTTTGTACATTTTTTAAAGTTTTAATTGAGAACTTCAAAGAAACTGGTAGTTACAATACACGAGAAGTTAAAAAAAATTAAATATTAAATTAAATAAATATAAAAAAGGACAGGGGTATGTAACTAATGAAAATAAATCATATTAAAAGGAAAATATTAAAGGACTTGCATATTTCAATCGTTTTTAATTACTAATTAATTATTAGGTGAATTGGAAATAGTCCCAAAATACTGCTGTAAATCAGCAAGCAGAACAAAAGTGGTTTCTGCCTTGAAAAATTGCATTTATGTGCATAATATTTTGTTAGCAAAATAAGAAAAATAAGAAAATTAAATTTGTTTGGTTTTTCTGGTGTTGCTGGTCTTTTTTCATTTAATAAATCCATATAAAACATATATATATATATTTGACAAATCCTTTTAGAGTAATGGCAAAGCAAAAATAAATTAATTAATTAATACAAATAAATAAATAAACGCACTAAAGTCTCCGGGTGCTGCTTACAGGAGGAAAATCAGTATCAAAATCAGTATCAGTATCTCAAATCTTATTGACATTAGCGCATAAATAAATAAACAAACTACGCCATTTTAAAATATTTATCAAGATTAAATTATATGTCTCTAGACATCGTGATTTTGACGTGAAACATTTTTTATTTGTTTATTTATTCATTATTATTATTATTTTTCCAGCATTGTGACATTATTTTCATGACTCAGACACATAAAAACGGGTTTAATTATGTTATTTAACTGTAAAATTAGCAACATTCTCTGACCAATGAGATCGCGCACCGCCTGTGACGTACCTCAAGGCGGAAGTGGGGTCAGGCTGGCGTGCGCGCTCATGTGAGAGATCCTGCGGGTTACTACAGACGCTCCGCGGCTCGCGCGCTTTCAGAGAATAACGGCAGAATTAAACCGGAGAATTCACCGACAACGCACTGAAGCCGCGACACGCGTCTGAGAAACGGTGAGCGATGATAAACACACACACACACACAGAGAGAGAGAGAGAGAACCGGACGAGGCTTATTCAGGCCTGGGATTAACGGAGTGTGTGTGTGTGTGTGTGTGTGTGTGTGTGTGTGTGTGTGTGTGTGTGTGTGTGTGTGTGTGTGTGTGTGTTATCTTGCACCTGATGACTCTCTGTCACTCATCTGATCTGTGTGTGTTTGGTCTGCTCATGCTGTCATGAGTATTAAACGATAAGTTCATATATAATAATAATAATGTAATAGATAATATTCATATTCAAGCAGAAAACTAATTTACTGTACAGAACACGTATGTACATCACTGACAGCTGATACAGTGTACACACATACAGTAGATCAGCTGTCAGTGATGTACACTATAGAGTACAGTGCACTTCACTTTTTCCATATTTTATGTTATGTTACAGCCTTATTCCATAATGGATTCAATTTATTATTTTCCTCAAAACTCTACAAACAATACCCCATAATGACAACGTGAAAGAAGTTTGTTTGAAAGCTTTGCGAATTTATTAAAAATAAAAAAATGAAAAAAATCACATGTACATAAGTATTCACAGCCTTTGCCACGATACTCAAAAAATTGAGCTCTTAGTGCAAAGAGTTGCTCCTAGTGACAAAATTCTAAGAAAATTCTTAGAAATGTGGGTGTTTCCTCTTAAAATGATCCTAGTAAAGAAAAAAGTCATTCAGAAAGCATCTTAACCCTTAAAAGAGGTCTTAAGGTTCAAAATCGTTAGGAGTATGGACGAGGACTTTTAAGAGGCTGAAGAGTTTCTTTAGCGGCGGAGAAAATGGACGAAACATGAAGACCCTTATCAAAAAGTAGTATACTTCAACTATATTTTTAAGTATAGTTTATGTAGTAAGTATACAAATATACTAGTGTACTAGTAGTATACTTGTAAGTGTATTATTTCAGTACTCCTTGGGACTAAATTGGACACTTTCTAGTATATAAAAATATACTTTTAAGTATACTTTAAGTATAACAGTAGTAAACATTGAGTACACAACTAGTTTACATCAATGTTTTTAGCTTGTACTGCAACTATACTAGTGAACTTATAGGTATACTGATAGTTTACTAATTAAATACTTGTAGTAGCATTTTTAGTACACTTTGAAGTATAGTCTCAGTAAACTACTAGTTTAGTAGTTTTATACTGCAAGTATACTTGTAAGTGTTCTTTACGTGAACTTTACATCATACTTTAAGTATACTACTATGTCCCTATTTAGATATTAATTTGTATATATTTTGTTATATATATGAATATCTGAACATACAAAACATCAAAAGAAAGAACGGTATCTGCTTGTAAACAAAAACATTTTATTCTAGCTTCATGCATTCTTTTTTTAAACACTTGAATGTGGGTAAGTTTCAAAAATAAAAAATAAAGAAATAAACAACATTTTGAACAAAAAGCTGAAAAAAGAATATGAACTGGATTCAGAATGATAATCAAAACGTAGATGGAGTCGATCAACAGCCTAAAGCTTGACAGTCATTATTAACTCTTCATTGGATGACATTTTATTCCATAACGTTACACAGTTTTGATGCTGTTTTATGTCAGATGATCGTGTTAGATTACATGTGGAAGCATCTGTTGTTTCGGTTTCTTCTTCACTTGTGTTTTTTTTGGAAATTCTGTACAGAAGATGTGTACTAGCGCCCCCTACCGTATAACAATGAAAACATGGATTCTAGGAGCACAAGTATAGCTCAAATATATTTAGACTTTTTCTAAGCATAAGTCAATTATACTTAAATGTCACTTAAGTATATTTCTGAGAAGTACATAAAGCCCCTTTCTGAGAAGTACATAAAAAGTAGACTGAAAGTATACTTTCCTATTTTTAGTTTTAAAAAAAGTATACTAATAGCACACTTGAATAAACTTATTTTTCGTAAGGGAACCTTATTGTGTCGCTGTTCATTTCCTATAAAATACGTTAAGTTTGACAGCATGGTAAATGAAAAATAAAGAATGTATATATATACATATATAATGTGTGTGTGTGTGTGTGTGTGTGTGTGTGTGTGTGTGTGTGTGTGTGTGTGAGAGAGAGAGAGTACAGTAAAACAGGCTCTTTTTTCCCTTCTTGGACAACCAACCAATCACAGTCTTCAGAAGGCTGTGTCATAGCTAGTAACGGGGTCAGCCCCGCCTCCTCATTAAGATAAAAGTTTTTGTCTTTTCCTCGCTCAGAGTTGCTCTCAGATTGGTCCTGAATCTCTCTTAAGCTAAGACTCCTACATAAGCTAAATTAGGAGCTTTCTGAGAGGATTCTTAGGAGCTTTAATACTGGAATTTGCAAAAAAGCACCTAAAGGACCCTCAGACTGTGAGAAACAAGACTCTCTGATCTGATGAACCTCAATTCCAAGCATCATGTTTGAAGGAAACCAAGGCTGTGAATACTTATGTACATGTGATTTTTTTATTTTATTTTATATATATATATATATATATATATATAAATTTGCAAAGATTTCAAGCAAACTTCTTTCACGTTGTCATTATGGGGTATTGTTTGTAGAATTTTGAGGAAAATAATGAATTGAATCCATTTTGGAATAAGGCTGTAACATAACAAAATGTGGAAAAAGTGTAGTGCTGTGAATACTTTCCAGATGCACTGTACAGTACAGATGTTATTGTAACTCGATATGCCATGGTACTGAATTTTTACTATAATATTTACATGCACATTGATAGGTGTGGAAAAACATACTAATATTATGATATAGTGCCCTTATTTTTTTTTTTTTTTTAGTGTTGTGTGACTATTATTTTCATGTCACACAAAAACGGGTTTAATTAAGATATTTAACTGTAACATACTAATATTATGATATAGTGCCCTAAAAACAGTAGATATTTACAAAATTACAAAATGTATTTACTAAATAATACAGTAGATATTAGGGTTGCACGATACACCGGTACTACTGTAGTATCGCGATACTAAAGCTTAAAAATCCCCGCGGTGCCATTGCATTTTTTAAACGGTATATCGTCCATACGGTAGTACTGTAAGATTTGTTGAATGCACGGCAGGAACACTGTTTAAAACGTTCATTTGAACATGAATGCCAGCAGAAACATTACAAGTTGATTGCCAAATGTCTTTCTGCTGTGCTCTGTGTAGTATAGTCTGTGTATACGCTTTATTGAGTGTTTCCCGACGCTTCAGTTCAGTTTGCAGTGAGAAGTTGCACTTGCTCGTCGTTGTTCATGCTGCAGTTTATCAGAAGAAAGGGTCTGATTCAGACCGTCTGATGTCATTTTTAAAAACAGCAGCTCAAGCATCACTTATTCAACATCATAATATCTTACAAGAAAGTATTCTCTCAGTTTTATTCATTTGACCACGTCTAGAACAGGTGTAATAGTTCGTTTCTGGAAGCATCTTTGCGATCCCATTCATCAACATAACGGCACTTGGTTCTTATCAATCATTATATATGTGTATATATATATATATATATATATATATATATATATATATATATATATGTATGTATATATTCATTTATAATTTTATGTTTTAATTTACATGCTGCTAACTTGGAAATTTCAAGATATGCGAGCAAAAAATGCTCCTGACAGTTCGGCAATATGACACGAGCAAGAGTGCTGTTTGTGTTTCGTTTCTGTGTTCGAATCTGAATCGGCGTTGGCTTGTGCGAATCACTGATTCACCGATTCACTGATTCACTAAGCCATTCATAAAAACAGTCATTTGATTCACTCCTGAAGGATTCAGCCGTTTTGAAAGAATCGTTTGAATGACTAAGTGATTCAATCACGAACTTCTGCCACCTGCTGGCCGTTTTAAGTTTCCCATTTAAAAGTAGGCATATTACGTTACTTTCCAACATATTTCTATATTCAGAATTTAGCTTTTAAAACATTAATTTCATAACATTATTTATGCAATTATAAATACAGTCTAAATGTATAAATGCCACATCTAAATGCCACTTCATGCAGCTTCTGTGCAGTGCTAAGATGAGTTTTGTTTAGATCATTTCAGGGATAACAATAGCCAGTCATTCATTCACATTAATTAAGTATTCAGAGAAAAATATTGCCTGTTTTAATTTACATCTATTTATGAAATTTTGATTCATTTTGTAAATTGAATTTTAAATTAACACAATACTGCATGGTATCGTGATACTTCAGCTGGTATAGTATCGTAAGACATTTTTATGGTATCGTGACAACCCTAGTAGATATTTACATGCACACTGATAGATGTGGAAAACATGCTAATATTATGATATAGTGCCCTAAATACAGTAGATATTTACAAAATTACATTGATAGGTGTGGAAAACATGCTAATATTATGATATAGTGCCCTAAATGTCAAAAACATGGTACAAAAAGTAACAGAGAATACCAAAGTATAACCATGTGACAAAAATGTTATAGTATTACCTAGTTACATGTCTAAAACATGCCATGTTTGTTAGTGGTGTGTCTGCCTGTTTGTTCTGCATATTTTTACAGTAGATGAATATTAGTACACTAGTGTTTCTCTTTTGAGAAGTTTCAAACCTACAGCCTTTCAGTGACCAGCCTGGTTAATTTTTTTTTCTTATGTGTAAAATATTAGTCATCTTTTCTGTGTTTTTGTTAGGAAACATCTGCAATGTCGTTTATATTTGACTGGATCTACAGAGGCTTCAGTGGAGTGCTGCAGTTTTTAGGTGAGTTCAGATGAAGTTCACATACATTTGACTGATTTATGAGATTTAATCACTCCAATATTACTCTAATAAAATAGTCAGAAAAAGAACAAGTAAATATCTAGACTACAGACTGCTTGTACAGTACCAGTCAAAACGAACAGAAGAAGTATCTTCTGTTCGCCAAGGCTGCATTTATTTGATTAAATAATCAGTTAAATAAATAATTGATTGCTGTGATTCGCAATCATCGATCATTACTCCAGTCATCAGAGTCACACGATCCTTCAGAAATCATTCTAATATGCTGATTTGCTGCTCAAGAAACATTTCTGATTATTATCAATGTTGAAAATAGTTGTGCTGCACAATATTTTTGTGGAAACTGTGATACATTTTATTTTTCAGGATTCACAGATGAATAAAAAGTTCAAAAGAACAATATTTATCTGAAATAAAAATCTATTGCACCATTGTAAATGTCTTTACCGTCACTTTCCATCAATTTAAAGTATTAATTTCTTTAAAAAACTTACTTTCTTCTGTGAAAAAAATTATTTATATATATATATATATATATATATATATATATATGTATATATCAATTTTGTGTTTGTTTTTTGCAGGTTTGTATAAGAAGTCTGGAAAGCTGGTTTTTCTTGGGCTGGATAATGCTGGGAAGACGACTCTACTGCACATGCTCAAAGATGACAGATTAGGACAACATGTGCCCACATTACACCCCAGTAAGACTCAATTACTACAATTAAAACACAATAGAGCTGTGAGATGAATAATTCCCATCAGGCATTGCTCAGGGCTGACTGTGTTTCTCTCAGCATCAGAGGAGCTGACCATCGCAGGAATGACATTCACTACGTTTGATCTGGGTGGTCATGTACAAGGTCAGAACTATCATTTCAATATCAGTCATGTAGTTTAATTCATTTGTTTTCCCAAATATGATCAATTTTTAACCCTAAAAGGGGCAACGTATCCTTGGGGATACAAACATTCGAGAGACTGTGGAGCGAGGCAGGGAAAGTGTTGGTCTCATTCTTGGTTTCATGTTGAAAGGGTGTTTGTTGTGAATATTTGGATGAAGTGACTTTTGTTTCTACATTCTTTGTTTAGTTCACAGGAAGCGTTTAAACCTGCATGGCCGCCTGTAGTGGGAAATCTACTCAAGTTGATCTAGTTCACATATTTACACATGATGGAGGGGACTTACCTGTTTAAAAAGCTGTTGTTCAGCATTAGCTTATTAGGTTTGCATTGAAATTTTATGAATTAAATGCTTACATATTTTGTAATCTGTCTCTAAATGTTTGTATCTCAGGGGATATGTCGCCCTTTTAAGGGTATAAATCAAGATATAAAAATATAGACTCTGTGATTTTGTGCTTGTGTTTTAGAAAATCAGATCTTTTTGTAATCTTGATGAAACGCATATCGGTGGAAAGGTCTGACCGTCAAAGTTCCATATTTGGTGACTGTTTTGTAATAGAAGTGATATTGTGACAGAAATTGATTGATTTGTGACAGAAAACTGCATCAAAAGAATTCAATAGAGTTTGGGTGTAACCCAGTGGTTATTTTTGGTGTAGTGCCCTAACAAAATCTCACAGGAACCACAATTTTTGTGATGATGTGATAAATTCACATTAGCTGTCACCGCTGGGGAAGCACTGACTCACACACACACACACACATACTTCAAATTTGGATCATAATTTGGTTAGACACAGGCTTTGATTTTATAGCAACTTTAGAGTGCAACATATTTTATAAAATATTTATTTTATGTAAAGTAAAAAAAATAGTATACTAAATTATGTTTACTGTAAACTTTTTATACTTTCTTATTTTGAAATGCTTTCACTTCAGCAATAATCTGTTGTGTGTCTTCTTTAAAAAGAGACCAATCTTAGGTCTGTTTTCCAAAGCGTTCAGGAATTACAAGCATTGATAAACAAGTGTTGTGTTTTCAGTGAATTTATACCCCCAAAGGAGCGACGTATCCTGGGGGATACAAACATTCAAATTAAAAATATGAGTCAAGTTTAAAAAAACAAAATCATGAAATTGTATTGTTTGAGTTGCAATAAGATGGAAAATAACAATAAATTCATTTTCTGATGTCTCTTAGTGGTCCTGCCCTTTCTAGGGTTAATCTACTCACCTCATGTCATTCCAGACCTGTATACACTTACATTTCTGTGGAAAACAAAGAAGAAATTATTTTAATAAGTTTTGTCCTTGTTTATGTTGTCTTTCATCTGCAGCACGGAGAGTGTGGAAGAACTACCTTCCTGCGGTGAACGGCGTGGTGTTCCTCGTGGATTGTGCGGATCACGAGCGTCTGGCGGAATCAAAGGTGGAGCTGGATGTAAGTGTGCGCTGCTTCAGTCGATCGCAGGCAGACGTTCCTCTCTCTCTGAGCTCCGTCTCTGTGTTTCAGGCTCTGCTGTCAGACGAGACCATCTCCAGCGTGCCCGTGCTGGTTTTGGGGAATAAGATCGACCGTCCGGAGGCCGTGAGCGAGATGAGTCTGCGAGAGGTGTTCGCTCTGGACGGACAGACCACTGGGAAGGTCAGCGCCAGCCAATCACAAACACACCACCAGTCAAACGCTTTTGAACAGTGAGATTTTTAATGTTTTTAAAGAAGTCTCTTCTGCTCACCAAGCCTGCATTTATTTGATCCAAAGTACAACAAAAACAGTACAATTTTTGAAATATTCTATTTGAATATATTTTAAAGTGTACATTTTTTTCAGGATTCTTTGATGAATAGAAAGATCCAAAGATCAGTATTTATCTGTAATAAAAAGCTTTTGTAACGTTATACACTATACCATTGCAAAAACCGATAACTCCATTTTTATCTTTTTTTAGAAATCACGTTTTTTTTTTTATTGCGCATTCCAAATAATATCAATCAAACTGCAGTTGGGTTGTTTTGATTAAGTAATAATAACTTAAACAAATACAGGTAATTTACAAAATTAAAGTTAATTGAAAGTATGTTTTTTTACACATTAAAAATTAGTTTTATAGCAAAAGCAGATAACTCCACATTTCATGTTTTAGAGTTTAAAGATCAGAAGTGATGATAAAGACATTTATAATGTTACAAAAGATTTCTATTTCAGATAAATACTGTTCTTCTGAACTTTCTATTCATCTGAGAAACCTGAAAAAAATCTACTCAGCTGTTTTCAACATAATAATAATAATAATAAATGTTTCTTGAGCAGCAAATCAGCATACTAGAATGATTTCTGAAGGATCATGTGACTGGAGTAATGATGCTGAAAATTCAGCTTTGAAATCACAGGAATAAAATATATTAAAATAGAAAACAGTTATTTTAAATAGTAAAAATATTTCAAAATTGTACTGCTTTTGCTGTATTTTGGATCAAATAAATGCAGGTTTGCTGAGCAGAAGAGACGTCTTTAAAAAACATTAAAAATCTTACTGTTCAAAACTTTTGACTGGTAGTGTATATTAAACAACACTAATGATGATTTGTCAGTAAGCATCATAACATGTTTGTATGTAGTAGAAGAGAGTTGAGAGTGGCTGGTGTTGTGTTTGCAGGGTAGCGTGTCACTGAAGGAGCTGAACGTGCGGCCGCTGGAGGTCTTCATGTGCAGCGTCTTGAAGAAGCAGGGTTACGGCGAAGGTTTCCGCTGGCTCTCGCAGTACATCGAATGATTTCATCGAATGATTTCTGGCCTGACTTGATTTTATTATCAGCAATAAGTATGGAAACCTGTTTCTGACACGGATTTTAAAAAAATAAAAAAAGTCAATGTGATTTTTTTTATCTCACAATTCAGACTTTTTTTTCACAAATTAAAGCAAAAGTCAGAACTGTGAGAAAGTAAGTCATAATTCTGAGTTTCTAAAGTTGCAATTTTGACATTTTTCTTTGAATTCTGAGTTGTTTGTTTCTTAAAATTGCTAGGAAAGTATGCATCGTGAGATCTCACAATTCAGTTTTTTGTTTCTGCCACAGACAAGGGTAATTACAGCTTTTCATCTCACAATTCTGACATTTGTTCTTGCGATTTCTGGTTTATATCTAGTTTATATCTCAGAATTCTGACTTTTTTCCACACAAAGAAGAAAGAAAAGTCAGAATTGCGAGAAAAAGTCATAATTCTGAGTTTATATCTCATAATTTTGACTTTTTTTCCTCAGAATAATAAGGTTACATCTTGCAATTCTGTTTTTTTTTCCCCCACAATGAAATAAACAATAAAAAAAGACAATTGCAACTTTTTATCTCACACTTCTGACTTTTTCTCACAATATGGACCTCTTTTTTCATAATTCTGAGAAAAAGCCAAAACTGCGAGGGAAAAATGTCTGAATTATAAAATATAAATTCAGAATTGCTAGGAAAAAAAGTACGAATTCTGAGATAAAAAGTCAGAAACAGTCCTGTGGCAGAAACAAGCGAGCTGTTGATTTGATCATTTTGTGTATTTTAGTGGATATTTTATTGATCGGTTTTGTCGTTTTGTGTTCTGCATGTTAAAGGTGGAGAGTGTCGTATTGCAATTGACACACTGCAGCTTTAAACACAGAAGCACGTGCAGGTCATTGCTCTTACTGTATTAAAGGCCAGCGAGCCTCAAAGTACAAGCACATGTGATTTATCAGTTCCTGCAGCTTCTGAATAATATTAAGACCACGTTTGATCGGGGAGTTTTTGCATTTCACTGTTAGTGTTGTAGTATTATTTAGCATCGTTCGGCATTATAAAGAGCTGATGTGTTTGAGATGTACAGTATGCTGTAATATATATTCTACTGTAGATAATGTTCATATAGTGCTGAATGTCAGTCTGTCATCAGATGTCGTTGGTGTTTGTTGATCATCAGGTGAAGCTCGTCTGATATGAGAGCACCTACGGCACAGACAGGATCATTTTTTGCAAATGTGTAAATATTGTGTAATGAAGTATAAATGTGTTTTTATTGTTCATAGCCTTGACTTGAGTGTACAGGAATCCATCATAACAGATTGTAAACAAAAACTATTTTGAAGAATGTTTCTACTGTTGTTATTTATTATCTTGATTTTCAAGTTCAGAAAGCTGTGGAATAATCAAAATAACCAGGTCTGTTAAACTCCAACAAGGACAAAAAAAAGAATGATGAAAGTATTTCCTCAAGAGTTTTCTGATTAGGGGTTTAAGCACAAAATCAAATCATCCATTATATAAAGATGATCATAAAATGAAGAGTTCAAATAAACCTAAACGATTTAAAACTTATCATGCATGCAACAAATCTTTAACCTATCACCTATCCGTCCAGTTGAACTGGACCAGGATGCAATGAAAGCTAGAACAGGAAATTAAAGGAATAATTCGCCCAAAAATGAAAATTCACTCACTCTTTAGCCAGAAGCACTGTTTTGAAGTTGAAATGTCTTAAAATGATGGATTATGTTTCTTACAAACATGCAGCGTTTGTCTTCTCAAGATCTTAACTGATGGACTGAAGTGCTGTGGATTATTGTGATGTTTTTATCAGCTGTTTGGACTCTCATTCTGACGGCACCCATTCACTGCAGAGCATCCATTGCTGAGACACTGATGCAGAGACATTTCTCCAAATCTGATGAAGAAACAAACTCATCCTAATCTTGGAATGGCCTAAAGATGAGTACATATTCAGCAAATATTCAATTTGAATAAGAAAAAAAATTTAACTAATCACAATCCAGTTAAGTACTGACTGGATAAACTAGTAGAAGATAAACCTGGAAATCACAGATATTCTACAAGTATGATAAAAGCATCCTAACAGTAATTCATGACTCGCGCAGACCAACACATGAGACCTGAGAGTTAGATTTCAGTATATATATATATTTTTAGTAAATTTATACGCAATACTGTTATGACACTTAATGGCACGTTTTGGAGCTTGACAGACGTGAACTGTCTATGCATAGAAAGCGTATGGATTTTTCAGAATGTCTCTTTATGTTTAACTTAAGAAATAGTCATATGGATTTGGAACCATAGAATTTTTGGTTACACTTTATTTTAAGGTGTCATTGTTACAGTGTAATTATACATTTACGTACTGAGTAATATTAATTAACCAAATGTACTTACTATATAGTTAGGGTTAGGATTAGAGTTTGGATTAGGTATACTTGCATATAATTATGCATAATTTATTGTTATTATAATAGTAAGTACATATTACCGGTGTAACAAGGACACTTTACAATAAAGTGTTACTGATTTTTTTTTTTAAATCAAGTGTAACCCAGAAATATTCCTTTAAACTGTGTTAAACCTCAGTTCCACTGCAGAACAGCAGGAGGCAGCAGTGATTTCCAGATCTCTGAGAAGAAATACACAGCAATCGTCACAAACACCAGTTTAACTTGAGTGTCTTAAGATAAAGAGTGCTTGCATGTTCACACTGGCTATAAATGTGTGTTTGAGCCTCAGGGTGTTAATAAAACACTGTTTGAATTTGTAAACTGGTTAAAGCACGCAACTGCAAATGTGAATGTATGAGAGTTTGCAACACTTGCATCACCGCTGCATGATGCTGAAAGCGTTCTGGTTTCTTCTGCCTGATTTTCCCCTCAGGATTTAACAACTAAAACAAACTACCATACTATAGCTCAAACAGCAACACCAAGGTCATGGGTTCGAATCCTAGGGAAAGCATGAGCAAAAGTGTATTGTATTTGAATGCATGAAATAAAATCAATGTACACCTTCACAATAATGCAAGTGGCTTTGGATAAAAGCATTTGCCAAATGCATTGTAAATGCACACTACTATTCCTGCAGTATGTAGCATCTATACTGCACAGCAGTGTTGTTTTAGTATCACTGATATACTATTAGTTTTTATTAATATTTTGAATTTGTTTTTTTTTTTATTTTTAAACTTTAATTTTAAAGCTTTTGTTTTGTTTTTTTTTTGTTTTGTTTTTTGTAATAGTAATTTAGTAACTATTATAGTTTTTATTAATATTTTGATATAGTTTTTGTTAATACGTTGTTCTCAGTTTAAGTTGTAGTAATTTACCAATTCTTATTGTTTTTATTACATTTACATTTACATTTAGTCATTTAGCAGACGCTTTTATCCAAAGCGTCTTACAAAAGAGGACAATAGAAGCAATCAAAACCAACAAAAGAGCAATGATATACAAGTGCTATAACAAGTCTCAGTTAGCCTAACACAGTACACATAGCAAGTTTTTTTTTTTTTTTTAAAGAAAACAAGTAGATGAATATAGAAAAAAGAAACCTAGTGTTTTTGTTGTTGTTGTTGTTGTTTCTTTAAGATAAAAAATAGATAGAATAGAAAAAAGAAAGCTAGTGTTAGTTTTTAAAGAAAAAGTAGCAGTTAGAGAATAAATATGCAATTGATAGAGGGTCAAGGGTGTGTGTGTGGTTTTTTATTATTAATTTAGTAACTAATCTAGTTTTTTAGTAATTTAGTAACTATTACTTTTTATTTATATTTTGAATTACTTCATTTTTATAGTTTTTATTTTAGTTAAAGTTGTAGTAATTTGTAAATTTTGTAGTAACTCAGCATTTTTGTTAATTTAGTTGCTATTAGTAATTTAATAACTGTTATCGTTTTTATTCATATTTTGAATTAGTTTTTATTTTTATACTTTGCTTTATTTTAATTTTAGTTCGTAATTTTCATAATTTTTTAATGCCTTTACAGTTTTAGTTTTAATTAGTTATTTTAGTACATAAACTTAAACTAAAAAAAAATGAGAAAAGTCATCTTGGCAAGTAAATTAATTTAGTTTAGTTTTTTTTTTTTTTTTTTTTTTTTGGTTTATTGCATTTCAATTAAATACAATTTTTTATGGTTTTAGTATTAGTTATAATAATAAACCTATAATAACCCTGTTGCATATGCAAATTACTGTATGCATAGATCTTTACTTCATTTGGGAAACTGCAGCATACAGCTGGAATACAGTATCCCACAATGCACTGCACTCAACACCTTCCATTTCCAGTGTGATGAATGAAACAGAAGTAATATCACATTCAAACTCATTCTGAATAATACTTTTGATGCATTAATGAGCATAAATGATCTGATTCTCATGCTGTTTGATTTTACGGCAGTGTTTTCACTGACTCTGAGGCTGTATATTAATTCTGTTCACTGCAAACAGCAGCGCTGCCAGATATTGATTCTCAGACGCTATGTCAAACTCAGTCAATGAACGCATCACATCGTGAGGTACTTCTCCTCCGGAGTTTCTTAAGATGTAGAGAACATCAAATACATCCTTACACACGAACACACAGCTGATTATGTATCAGAGAGACGCTTCAGCTATTTACAACATTTTATTTCACAGATTTCAAGGAGCCGAGCTTCTCAACATCACACATCACGCTTTAACTGCTATTTTACAGAGAAAGAGCCAATAAAAGAGCCTTCTGCTGTGAACTATCATGCAATATGAAAAATAAAGCCGAGAACATTTACATAATCAATAACTCATAACATTTCATGTTTTGTTTTAGCAAAAATGACCTTTGACGTCTCACAGGCTTCAGTTAAAACACAATCTGATGTGAATCAAAGACACACTGGTGTCAGACGCTTTGAGCTGTACATTCAAGAAACCGGAGTCAGTCCTGATTCAGAGACTGAGACGAGTGTGAAATCAAAGTATTTCAGTTGTCAGTCATCATAATTAAGTTAATTACATTTCAGTAATTTGACTGGCCAGGTGCGGTTTAAAGAGCTCGGATGTTTCTGGAAGGTTTGGATCGCTCCATGTCTGTTTGCTACATTGATTCTTTTGCAAATATTTTTATCGGCAGAGCAAAATGGAGCTAAAATAGTCTCAAAATTAATGCTTTTACAAAATACGATTCACAAATGCGTACGCTGTTTCACATTCACAAAAAAAAAGCCATTTCGTTATTCATAATCAATCTTTTTTTGTGGATGTAAATTTTACTGTGCATGTGCAAATCATATGTTGTGAATATGAAAGGTTATGAGTTTGTCCTTTTCTGTTTGCCAATATATACTTATAATAAAAGTTACTTTTTATAAAGTTACTTATTATACTTTTATTAAAGTTACTTATTATAAATATATGCAAATATATAATATAATAAATACATACTTATAAATACATTACTTATAAATTAGAAGTATATGCAAATGTATATTTATAATAAACACATACTTATAAATACTTCACATATAAATTATAAATATATACTTATAATAATAAACTTAAATGCAAGCAAATTCACAAAGAAGTCAAGCCGATGATGTAGAAACTTTCAGGAAGGCGCAAACATACTTTTGTATTTAAGAATTAGGTTTTGAATTTAGTGAATTTAAATTTTGCAATGCATATTTTGAGAATAGAAATTAGGGTTTGTTAGTTTATGTTTGCAAATATATACAGTATAATACAGCATCTTTGCACATTTCTTCAAGCAAATTCACATTCAGTTTTTTTGTGGATGTAAATTTGTGTATTTGCAAATCATATTTTGTGAACATGAATTAGATTATGAGCTTATCAATTTATGTTTGCAAATACATACATAATAAATACATTACTTATAAATTGTAATAAACTCAAACTAAAGCTAATTCAAATTCACAAAAAGTTGATATATTTACAAACAACAATTGATAAATTCATCACAAAATTTGATTTGCAAATGCAAACACAATTCATAAATACAGTATCTTTGCACAATTTTCTACAATTTTTCTTTTTTTTTTTTTTTTGCAAATGTGAATTAGAGAATGAATTTTGAGACTACTTTAGCTGTTCCAGAGAGCAAACGTCATAAATGTGCATATGAGGATATCTGAAATGTCAGTAACTCTCTGATAGTGTCTGAGCCTTAATGTAGGGAATATGCATTATGTTTATCATTTTTAGTGCATAAGAGCGTAAAAAACATGATTTTTAGAGAGACAGAAGCTGAAACTCATGATTATAGTCACGCTCACACGGATGAAGGTCTGTACAGTGAGTGTAAACCTGATCTCCAGAGGTTTAGAAAAAAAGTTCTGCTGCATAAATCACCTCAAATAAACCGTAATACCCTGGTAATGATGATGCATCAAACTCCAGGCTTTCATGTTTGCCGTGTCGCAGAGTTTGAGTCTTTCTTGCATCTGAATCTTGCATCCATTCAGGGGCGGACTTAACCAATAAACGAGGTAAGCGGGCGCTTAGGGCCCCGGGGAATTAGGGGGCCCATCTGATATTGGCGAAACATATTTGGCAAATGCTCCAGAGAGTATTTGTGTTACGGAGAGCCTCAAATGTTCACTCACCGTATAAATGCACGAATGCGATGACTTGAGATTTTCTCTTATAGATTTTCTCTTATATTTTCAAATTTGTTTCTTGGTAAACCCTACCGTATGCCTTAAGAACACTTGGAATACGGAACGAGTTGCATGGGATAATTTTTTATGACATTTGAATCCTTTTTGTCAAAAGATTGAAGAAGTTTACAATTCTTTAAATGGACAAATGCAAGCATTTTTTTTTTAATGTCTTCTTTTGTGATCCGAAAAAAAATAAGAAAGCCCAATATGGCTTTAGAACAGCATCAGGTTGACTAATTATTTACTTAAGTTGTGAAGGAGTAAATAAACTAGTTATTGCTATAATCTTCAAGAGAGAAAGAAAACAAAATAAGGGTTAGGCGTAAAAGAGCATATGTGACCCTGGACCACAAAACCAGTCATAAGGGTCCATTTTTTGAAATTGATATGTATACATCATCTGAAATCTGAATAAATAAGCTTTCCATTGATGTATGGTTTGTTAGGATAGGACAATATTTGGCTGAGATACAACTATTTGAAAATCTGGAATCTGAGGGTGCAAAAAATCTAAATACTGAGAAAATCACCTTTAAAGTTGTCCAAATGAAGTTCTTAGCAATGCATATCACTAATCAAAAATTAAGTTTTGATATATTTACGGTAGGAAATTTACAAAATATCTTCATGGAACATGATCTTTACTTAATATCCTAATGATTTTTGGCATAAAAGAAAAATGGATAATTTTGACCCATACAATGTATTGTTGGCTATTGCTACAAATATACCTGTGCTACTTATGACTGCTTTTGTGCTCCAGGGACACATATTGTTATTGTGTTGGGGCCCCATACCTGAAATTTGCTTAGGGCCCCCAAATCACTAAGTCCACCCCTGCATCCGTTAAAGCGATGACAGAAATGAAAAACACTGAATTGCAAACTCAAACGCTGGTGGAATGTTTCAGGAAGCAGAAGTAAATCAGGTGGTTTGTCGGTGCACCGGGCATCAGACGCTGAAGCTGTTTTACCAGATGTATCCACCGTCGTCGCTCTCTCCCGGCTCAGACTCCTCTTCCTCCTCCTCCTCTTCCTCTGCGTTCTCATCCATGTCTTTCTCCTCCTCGTCCTCCCAGCCGACGCCGCTGCTGAAATCTCCGGAGCTGAGCAACTCGTCTACGGCACACAGACACAGAGTTTCAATCACATAAGTAGCACAGGTATATTTGTAGCAATAGCCAACAATACATTGTATGAATCAAAATTATCCATTTTTGATGGCAGTCACTCACCGCAGTCGGGGTTTCCATGGATCCGGGACCTTGGGGCCTCGGCTCCGTGAGGGTCAACGCACCAACACTCATCACGGCTGCGGTCGCACTGCAGCTTCCTGTAATAACCATCCTCATCGCAACTGGGGATGTACATGCCTGCACACACACACACGCACACAAGTATTAGTGATCTCATGTGAAATTAAATTTTTTTAATTTTTTAATTCATGTCTTGGTATTTTTATTTTATTTACTTATTGTTTTTATTCATTATTGTTAAATATTAAACTAAAATAATCTGTAATTATTATTTATTTATATTTCATTATACTTCATTTTTAGCTAATTAAACAAGATTAAAGCTAAATAAATAAAGTGACTTTACAGTGATACAGTTTCTTTGCAATTTTTTTATTTGTTTATTTATTTATTATTAATTTATTGAATTATTTAACTGCATTTGTTTATATTTAATTATTTATTAAATTTTAGCTAGTTCAACAAGGTAAATGAATACAGTGATCAAGACTGGCATTATTTTTATAATAATACAAGAACATTAATACAGTTAAAAAATGTTTACCGCTTCAAAACTATTAACTATTATTTTTTATTTAATTTTATTTATTTATATTTAATTATTTTTTATATTTAATGATTTTTATTTATTTATTTATTTATTTATTTTTAGTTAGTTAAAGAAAAGACTGGAATTATTTCTATAATACAAGAACAGTAATATGGTTACAAAATGCTTACCAATTTAAAACTATTAACTATTAATTTAAAAATCTTACTTTCTTAATTCATGTTTCTGGTCTTTTTAATTGTATTAATTAATTAATTTATTTATTTCCCGTCTTACTCTTATGTAGTTAAACAAGGAAAATAAATACAGCAACCAAGACTGGCATTATTTCAACCAATTATTTCAAAATACAAAAACATTAATATGGTTACAAAATTTTTACAATTTTAAAACATAAATTAAAACTATTTACTCTCTTAATTCATGTTCCTAGTCTTTTTAAATTGTGTGCATTTATTTTTGTATGCATGTATGTATTTATTTATTTATTCATTCATTCATTCATTTAGCTACTTAACTAATATTAACCATATTGATTTCATCAGTCAACTATATACAATAAAATCCACAAATTCCCTGTAACTCACAAAGAAAACACATTGCATCCATTTTCCATTCAATAAACACTTTTTTTAATTTAATATAAGTCTGATTATATGGGTTTGATGTATTCAAAAAAGTCTTATATCTTCTATCCATTGCACATATATATTACGTATTATATCCTTCCTTTCTTAACCGCAAGTGGCTTCATTTTTAATCATTTTCATGTAATTGTATTTTTGCTAGTTTGTCTGTTTGTGTGCATTTACCCGGTTTCCTCTTAGACGGCTCTTGCATCTGAATCCTCTCGATTTCAGCCAAACATGGAGGTTCTGCAAAAAATATGTGAAAAAAATTATATAAAACAAATCAATGACACAGCAGTCCATCTCTCAAATCACACATGTGGTAAGATAAAATAAAATGATAAAATAAAAAATAATATATTAACAATAAAATTATACAATTTATGGTTCAGAAGAACCATCAGAGAAAATATTTTTTAAATAATTCTTTAAAATATTTTTTAAATCAATTTAAAATACTTTTATTACTTTTTCCCCCAGTGGTTCACTTGTAATGTTATTTATTTTTGCACTGAAACATAATTTTGCTGATCATTTCCCAAGAAAAGCACATGACACACTCACTCTCTCTCCAGAAGCACAGGCACCATTCTGCCGTGGAAACCTTCCCGTCGCGGTAGGAGTCGCACGAGTTAAAGAAGGGTCTGATACACACTTCATACTTCTCCAGGTTTATGGCGGCGAGCTCCGACTGATCCAGGAACAGGTCATTACTGGTGTCCAGCTTGGAGAACATCCAGCCGATGGAGTCCTTACAGCCAGCCATGAGCCCCCGGTCAAACACTGCAGAGGAACAAACTGAGATTCAGAACAATAATCCAACAATTTACATTTACATTCAGTCATTTAGCAGACGCTTTTATCCAAAGCGACTTACAAATGAGGACAAGAGAATCAATCAGAATCAACAAAAGAGCAATGAAATGCAAGTTCTATAACAAGTCTCACAGTACACATAGCAAGGTTTTTTTTATATATAATAAACAGTGCTGTCAATCGATAAAAAAAAATTAACTAATTAATCGCACCCTTTTCTGAAATTAATCATGATTAATCCCACCTAACATTAAAGTTTTTAAATATACTTTTATATTGCAATAATTCCACATTCAATCTTCAAATTAATGTACAAACAACAAAGAAAATATATTTTTTAATATTTGTTTAATGGCATCTTTTTTATGACTGAAGGCCAGTATCACTGATACGTCATGTCATATTTACCTGTGCCCTTCAGTAGAAATATATAGAAATTGAAATTGAAGTTATCAAACACTAAATACTAAATTAAATATAGATGAATCCTTAAAGCTATAAAAGTTCTTTTTTTCCTCTTTTTTTCTTTGTCCTTTGATTAATAGACATCACAGCAGCTGGTTATTTTGGTTGTTATTTCTTTAATAGCTGCAGCTGCTGAACGTGATGCGGATCTGACACGCATCATATTTTCTCTCAACTCTTTTTACCATTTCTGACCCACATCAGGTCATAAAGTCTCTATTAATGAGCTGACGAGTTGAATCGGGTGTGTTAGATGAATGAGACAGTGCTGGGCTGCTCCAGGACAGTTTTGAAAACCATTTCATTGACATGTTCTTAAATGTGACTCGTAAAATATATTACATGCATGCACAGTTTATGGCAGCTTTAATCGCCTTTTTGAAAGAAAACAGATAGAATAGAATAAGAATAGAGCAAGCTACATTTAGAGGCCTTTTTTGTTTTTATTAATTGTATAATAAATAAAAAGAAAAGAAGTAGACAGAATACAAAAAGATTAGAGAAGCTAGTGTTAGTAAATGAATAGCGCAAGTCTAAAAAAGGCAAGTTTTTTTTTAAAGAATAGAATTAGAATAGAGATTGCTAGAGTTAGAGGGTCAAATAAAGATGGAAGAGATGTGTTTTTAGCTTATTATTTAACACTTATTATTTGTATTTTTTACACTTATTATTTAAAAATTAAAAAGTGTTCTTTTGAGCTTTCTATTCATCTGTGAATCCTGAAAAATAAAATGTATCACTGTTTCAACAAAAACGTGAAACTATAGATGCTTGTTTCCACCACAGGATTTAAAAAAAAAAGATAATCATGACTTTTACGTCACAATTCTGACTTTTTTTTCTGAATTCTCTTGTACTGAGAAAAAAAAAAAATCTAAATTCCAAGATATTAACTCACAATTAGATATACACTCAGAAATGCAAGAAAAAAGTCTGAATAGTCAGATAAATATATTTTAAAATAAATATTTAAAAATGGACTGAAAATATTTTTGTTATTAAATATTTCTAACTAAAAAACAATAAAACTAATTATGAAATATCCTTTTTGTTTACCTGCATGTCAACATTGATAATAACTGCTAACTATTAACAGACATCAGAGAACCATGAACAAGTAAATCTGTTGTTAAATTATTAACAATTCTGAGAAAAAAAGTTACAATTGTGCAATATAAACAGAATTGTGAGATTACTATTACTATTGTGAGAAAAAAAGTCAGAATTGTGAGATATTTCACAACTACCTTTTTCATTTTTTTATTCCATGGCGAGAATAGGTTTCCAAAGTTTTTAACACTGATAATAATCAGAAATGTTTCTTGAGCAGTAAATCAGCATATTAGAAATAGTAATATTTTCTAACAATTACAATTTAACATATCCTTGCTGAATAAAAGTATTAATTTCTTTCAATAAAAAGAAAGAAAAAATGTTATGACCTCAAACTTTTGAACAGTAGTGTATATTGTTAGAAAAGATTTCAGTTTTGAGTAAAAGCTGTTCTTTTTAACATTTTATTCATCAAAGAATCCTGAAAAAGTATCACAGGTTCCAAAAAATATTAAGCAGCACAGCTGTTTCTAACATTAATAATAAATCAGCATATTAGAATGATTTCTGAAGGATCATGTGACACTGAAGACTGCAGTTATGATGCTTAAAAACATTTAGCTTTGATCACAGAAATCAATTACAGTTTAACAGATATTCACACAGAAAACAGCTGTTTTACTTTGCAATAATATCTCACAATTTTACTGTATTTTTAATCAAATAAATGCAGCCTTGGTGAACATAAGAGACTTCTTCACAGTGCAGTAACCTCTGTTGTGTTTTCACCTGACGGTGTGCTTTGTCTTCCAGAGTTGTTCTGTTTTGCATTTCCGTGGAGAAGCTGAAACCAGTCTCGGAGTCTATCACCCAAATCTGCTAAATCCTGACCGGTGCAGAGCTCTAGAGAGACAGAAACACCAGTAAATAATGAAATGATTCTCTTTAACTTCTTCCAGCAGATTAATAATGCAGAGGAACAATAAACTCACTCAAATGCATTAAAATTTCCACTAACTAGGCTTCATAAAACATGAATGTCTGAACTCACTGTGACACCAAACATCATTCTGCAAGTTTACAGTGAGAGCTGATGGAGTAATGTGTGTGTGTGTGTGTGTGTGTGTGTGTGTGTGTGTGTGTGTGCTTGTGTGTGTGCGTGTGTGGACCTGGTTTGGGTTCGGGTGGAGTCTCTGGATTTGTCTTGATCTTGGTTTCTGCTTTAGGAGGTCCAGCACTTATACAAGGACAGGAACCAGAACACAGAACAGACAGATCCTTCCCCGACAAACACGCCTGCTGCTCCAGCTTACACTGATCTCACACACAAACACACACACACACACACACACACGGGAGAGAGAGCTGCATATGAAAGAACCGCAGTGTGTTCATGTCTCAAAGCAACACTCACATACATAATTAAGCAGATACAAGCGGCTGAAGATGGTTTTTCACCATTCTGACTTAAGAACGAGTGTTTTTGGATGTGTAAGATGTTTTGAGGATGAAGAGAGAGCTGCTAGTCAAAGGTTTTAACACACTTGATTGAGTTAATTTTTATCATGTTAATAAAAACCTTTTGATGATATGGCCTACTTCCTAAAATAAGACAAAATACATTATAAAACAAATAATAAAAACACATATAATAAAACATGTAAATGTGCATACATATGAATTTTTAAACAAACAAAAACATTTCTGAAATGAGTTGCACCAGACAGTGAAAAGCATCAAATAAGTAAATTATCATTTTTTAATATTTAAAAATTAATTGAAAATGAACATATTAAAAATTAAAATATATATATATATATATTAAAAAACATATTTAAAATACATTTTAAAAAATTTAAACATTAAAATAAATTTTAACACATATTTTAAAATAAATAATAATAAATAAAAACAAAACAAATATTTACAAATGAATTGAAAATGATTATTTAAAAATAAGTTTAAAAACTATAAATAAATATTTTAAAATAAGTTGGAAAAAAATTAAAAATACATATTTAAAAATAAAAATTTGAAAACTGAAAAAATATTAAAAAATTATTTGAAAAAAATATTTAAAAATAAATGAAAAATAAATAAATATTCAAAAATAATTTGAAACAATTATTTAAAAACAAAATTACAAAATATAAAAAAATAATAATAATTATAAATAAAAACCAATCAAATTGGTTTTATTTGTTTACCTGCATGTCAAATGACCATCAGAGAACCATGAACATGTGAATGTGTAGTTAAATTTTTTAAATATTAACAAAAAATCTCAGGGTGACTTCAAGATAATATTTTGCCTCAAAGAGGTTCGGCCAACAAAGAGTTTGGCAATCGCTGCTCTAATTAATTCAAACAGGAGGAGAAATGTCCAAACTCGAGTGAGTGCTCTTGCAGCTGCAGTGATGGAGCACTGCTCTTCCTCACAGAATCGATGGATCTGCAGCGCGGTGTAAACTCTGCAGATCGCATGCGTGTGATGAACGAGGCGGGCGGCTCTGCTCCTGGTCACTGTATTGATTCACGGACTGTTTTTAATTTTGACCTTGTGTGTAAGAGACAGAAAATTACCTGCCTCTCTCCCTCCCTCCCTCCCTCCCTCTCTCTCTCCCTCCCTCTCTCTCTCTCTCCCTCCCTCCCTCTCTCTCTCTCTCCCTCCCTCCCTCCCTCTCTCCCTCCCTCCCTCTCTCCCTCCCTCCCTCCCTCTCTCCCTCTCTCTCTCCCTCCCTCTATCTCTCTCTCCCTCTCTCTCTCTCTCTCTCCCTCTCTCTCTCCCTCCCTCTCTCTCTCTCTCTCTCTCTCTCTCTCTTCTATCTGAATGAGCAATCGCTGTTTCCTGCGGTCACCCTTATAAATATTTGATCTGGCTCCAGCTCAAGCCTTCATGTTCTCACTGTGCAGTGTGTGTGTGTGTGTGTGTGTGCGAGTGAGTGTGTGTGTGTGTGTGTGTGTGTGTGTGTGTCTGTGTGTCTGTCTGTGTGTGTGTGTGTGTGTGTGTGTGTGTGTGTGTGTGTGTGTGTGTGTTACCTCATGTCCCCATATTTCAAAATGAGAATGAGAGAATGAGAATGAGCTTTATTGCCAGGTATGTTTACACATACGAGGAATTTGTTATAGTGACAGAAGCTCCACAGTGCAACAGAATGACAGCGATAGGACAGAGATAATAAAAAGAATAATATACAAATATACAATAGACAATGTACAAAATAGCAAATACACAATATATAATATAGACAATTATGTATGTACAGGTATGATATGTGCAAATTTGAAATGTAAATAAGTATGTGTGTTAAATAAATAATGTATAATAGTGTTGTGTGTTCCATGTTTAATGTCAAGTGTTCATGAGATGGATTGCCTGAGGGAAGAAACTGTTCTTGTGTCTGGTCGTTCTGGTGCTCAGAGCTCTGTAGCGTCGACCAGACGGTAACAGTTCAAAGAGGGAGTGTGCTGGATGTGAGGGGTCCAGAGTGATTTTGCCAGACCTTTTGCTCACTCTGGATGAGTACAGTTTTTGGAGAGTGGGGAGGGTTGTACCAATGATTCGCTCAGCAGTCCGGACTACCCTCTGTAGTCTTCTGAGGTCAGATTTGGTAGCTGAGCTGAACCAGACAGTTATTGAAGTGCAGAGGACGGATTCAGTGATGGCGGAGTAGAACTGATTCAGCAGATCCTGTGGCAGGTTGAACTTCCTCAGCTGGCGAAGGAAGTACAACCTCTGCTGGGCCTTTTTAACAATGGAGTCTATGTGAATGTCCCACTTCAGGTCCTGAGAGATGGTGGTGCCCAGGAATCTGAATGACTCTACTGCAGTCACAGTGCTGTTCATGATGATGAGTGGGGGGAGACCAGGGGGGTTTCTTCTGAAGTCTACGGTCATCTCCACAGTTTTGAGTGTGTTGAGCTCCAGGTTGTTATAACTGCACCAGATAGCCAGTTCTTTAACCTCCTGTCTGTAGGCAGACTTGTCACCATCCTGAATGAGGCCGATGACTGTGTCATCTGCAAACTTCAGGAGCTTGACAGAGGGGTCTTTAGATCTGCAGTTGTTGGTGTAGAGGGAGAAGAGCAGTGGGGAGAGAACACAGCCCTGAGGGGCACCGGTGCTGATCGTACGGGTGCTGGATGAGAATTTTCCCAGCTTTACTAGCTGCTGCCTATCTGTCAGGAAGCTGGTGATCCACTGACAGACAGAGGTGGGGATGGATAGCTGAGTTAATTTGGGCTGGAGGAGTGATGGGATGATGGTGTTAAAAGCAGAGCTGAAGTCTACAAACAGGATCCTCACATAAGTCCCTGGTCTGTCTAGATGCTGCAGGATGAAGTGCAGTCCCATGTTGACTGCATCATCCACAGACCTGTTTGCTCTGTAGGCAAACTGCAGGGGGTTCAGTGAGGGTCCAGTGGAGGCTTTCAGATAAGCCAAAACCAGTCTTTCAAATGATTTCATGGCCACAGACGTTAAAGCCACAGGTCTGTAGTCATTAAGTCCAGTAATTTTGGGTTTCTTTGGGATGGGGATGATGGTGGAGCGTTTGAAGCACGAGGGGACTTCGCACAGCTCCAGAGATCTGTTGAAGATCTGTGTGAAGATGGGGGCCAGCTGGTCAGCACAGGTTTTTAGGCAGGCTGGTGACACACCGTCTGGGCCTAGTGCCTTTCTTCTCTTGTTCTTTCTGAAGACCTGACGCACGTCGTCTTCACTGATCTGCAGTGCAGGAGTGGGGGAGAGGGTGGTTGCTGGAGGTGTTAATGGTGTTTTTTCAAACCTGCAATAGAACTCATTCAGATCGTCTGCCAGTTGTTGTTTCTCCACAGTGCTGGGGGATGGTGTCTTGTAGTTGGTGATGTCTTTCAGACCTTTCCACACTGAAGCAGGATCACTGGAAGAGAATTGGTTCCTTAGCTTTCCAGAATAATTCCTCTTTGCCAATCTGATCTCCTTTTCCAGTGTGTATTTGGCCTGTTTATACAAGAATCTGTCCCCATTCCTGTAAGCATCTTCTTTGGCCTGACGGAGCTGTCTGAGTTTTGCAGTGAACCATGGTTTGTCATTGTTGTAGGTTAAATGAGTCCTGGTAGGAATGCACATATCCTCACATAAACTGATATATGATGTTACAGTTTGTGTGAGCTCGTCCAGATCGGTGGCCAACAGCTTCAAAAACAGTCCAATCAGTGAGAGAGAAACAGGCTTGTAAATCCCGCTCTGCTTCATTAGTCCATTTTTTTACAGTCCTTACTACAGGTTTAGCTGCAGGTTTAGCTCCTGCAGGTTGGTATGAGATGAACTAAACAGTGATCAGAGAGCCCCAAAGCTGCCCGTGGGAAAGAGTGATATGCATCCTTTATTGCTGTGTAACAGTGATCCAATATATTACTGTCTCTGGTGGGACATGTAACATGCTGTCTGTATTTTGGCAGTTCATGGGAGAGATTTACTTTATTAAAGTTAATTAATTAAAAGGCTTATAAATCATACAGAATGAGTTTTTTTGAGAAAGTAAAAATGCACAGTTTCCTGAAAGGGGTAGGTTTAGGTGTAGGGTTGGTGTAGGGCAATAGAAAATATGATTTGTACAGTATAAAAACCATTACACCTATGGGATGTCCCCACAATTCACAAAAACAAACGTGTGTGTGTGTGTGTGTGTGTGCACGCGTGTGTGTGTGTGTGTGTGTGTGTGTGTGTGTACCTGTGAGGCGTAGTTGTGTCCGTCTGATCCACACACAGGTGTCGAGGGCATCTCTGAACAGGGTTTACAGTTGTTAGCGTGAGGCTTCAGTCCAGTCTGTCTGATTCTACAGCAAACACAACAAAACCAACTCAATACACCAGTTTCTGCTTTCAAATGTTGGGAGAAACAACTCCATAATCAATAACAAGACTGTTTTGTTAAACATTATTTTACATACTTTTATTTTTCTTTTTTTTCACTTTTTTGACTTTTCCTTGTTTTATTACATTTAAAACAAAATACCCTTTTTTTACAACATAACTTTATTAAATGTAATTTTATTTTTAAACTTTAACTTTATTACATTTGTGCTGTACATATTTTAGATGCACATTTTACATTTTAATTTTTTTTAGCTTAAATAATAAATAAATAAATTCACTTAGTTATTAATTATAGATTTACATATATAAATTTGTGTTGAACAGATTTATATATTTTTAAACTTTTATTTTTAAAAATATGGTATTTTATTCAATTAAAATACCATTTTCTTACAAAATAACTTTATTTTAAATGTATGTGTTGTACATACATTTGATATTTTTTAGCTAAAATAAAACAAATTGATTTATTTAGATATTTATTATAGATTTACTTTATTTTAAATCTATTTTTCACATACATTTTATATATTTTTTTAATTTTATTTTGACTTGATTTAATTAAATTAGACTTTTTATTAAATACCCTTTCTCACATTTTAAATGTATGTGTTGTGCATACATTTTATGTATGTATGTATGTATGTATGTATGTATGTATGTATGTATGTATGTATGTATATATATATATATATATATATATATATATATATATATATATATATATATATATATATATATATATATATATACATACATATACATATATATATATATATACATACATATACATATATATATATATATATATATATATATATATATATACATACATATACATATATATATATATATACATACATATACATATATATATATATATATACATACATATACATATATATATATATATATACATACATATACATATATATATATATATATACATACATATACATACATATATATATATATACATACATATACATACATATATATATATATATACATACATATACATATATATATATATATATACATACATATACATATATATATATATACATACATATACATATATATATATATACATACATATACATATATATATATATATACATACATATACATATATATATATATACATACATATACATATATATATATATATACATACATACATATACATATATATATATATATATATATATATATATACATATATATATATATATATATATATATATATATATATATATATATATTAGGGCTGTCAACGTTAACGCGTTTTTTGGGCTACTTTTATAATGTACCACGGCCGCCTAAGGTGTATATAGACAAATAAAAATTAAAATAGATCCTTTTACTAATGTGTATTATACTTGGAATGTATCCCTGGCAACTTAAGAACGGAGAGGCGGCTGTAACATCACAAACAACGTGAGTTTCAGCAGAGCACATGTTAAGGCTTTTACACAGCAGAAATAAACATGACAACAGCCACTATAGATTATATAAGATAATAAACACACGATTACGATAGGATATGGTTTGTATGTGATTTTCTTGAGATGAATGTGTACATCTGAAATGCTGATTTGTGCAGCGATATAAAAGGCTATAAATAACATTTTAACAACAGTAAACGATCAAATTCCACATGTGATCGTAAAAGGAAGTTATTACAAACACTCGATGGTGGTTTGAATTGAGTTCTGAGTAAAAGCGTACTATTAATCTCATAAATTGTCTTATGAAGCATGATGCTAATATTAACAGAACAGGTCCAATTCTTCTTCATAATGCATTTTGTCATAATACTTCATGTAAGGTCGCATAAAAATGTTTTGTTGTATTTATTTAGAAATACTTTTGATAATAGTTGGGTAAATGTATACTGGGATTGAAGCGATGTGGCTTGGTAAACTTTTTATTGCCAGTATAAATGCTGATAATGGCTGAACAAAAACAAAAAAATAATGATAAAAGAATAATAAGGATTATGTCTCATACCTGGCGGAAGTATGAAAGGTTATGTTTCCTTAAACTAGTTTGTCATGCATTTCTTTATTTCAACACATTTACAGGTAAATCCTAGTATTTTAAATTTGTGATTAATCATGATTAATCACAGTCCATGATTGTGATTAACGCAATTAAATTTTTTAATCGATTGACAGCACTAATATATATATATATATATATATATATATATATATATATATATATATACATACATACATGTGTATATGTGTGTGTTTGTGTGTGTGTGTGTGTGTAAATATACATATACATATATATTAGGGCTGTGCGATTAATCGAAATCGTCATAAAATCACGATTTGAGCGTGCGCGATTTCTAAATCGCTTTATAGCACGATTCTTCCCGCACCCCCGACCTCCCGCAGTATGCTATCCGATTCAATCAGAATGCAGCGCGCCTAAATGGAGCGCGAGAACAGAACAGACCGGGATTACAGACGTAATGTCAGGTTCACACATACTCCGTCTGTGGTGTGTATGCGGTGCGTATTTTTCCCGCGCCCATGTTAACGGATCAGAGCGTTCACACTGCACGCGGTTGCGGTCCGGCAGTGCTCTCCAGGAGCGGTGCGTCTGCAGCAGTCATGCAGCGATCGTTTCCGCACGGAGTCTATTTTTGCTGTGCTGCACGCGCTGAATTAAAGTGACAGCGCATTGCTCGCTACATTGGAAATAATTACACCATAAATGCATATAATTGAAGTCTACTGTTTCACAGTCAACACATGGCTTTTTGGCTAGATTTAAAACAAGGAAAAGTGCACTTTTAGAAAAACAAGGCAATACGGCACTCGTGGAGGTCGGAAAACAAAGTTATATTTATTGAGTTTAAATGTGAATATGTCTATGAAAAATTGTATTACTGTACTTTGATAAAAGAGAATCACAATGCTGAAAAAAGCATTTTCTATAACGTTTTGAATTTGAAATCAAAATAATGGATAAATGTTGTGTTTGTGGTAAACAGCCACGGATCAGGAGCGGACTGCAAACGCATCCTGTGTGAAAGCAAAATGAGTCCGTGCTTCTTCTTCACCGCATGCACATACTGTATACGCACTGCAGACGGAGTATGAACCTGGCGCAACAAATCTATTTCAACACTTGAGGCAGTGCCACAAAGAGCTGTATGACCAATGCACGGCAAAAAAAAATAAAAAATCCCTGGACACGGGATTTTTTATTTTGTTATTTTTTATTTATTTATTTTTATTTTTTTTGTCATATGTCTGTTCTGGAGACATTTTGTTACACCTTTACTTAGTGATTATTTTGCCTTATGTCTGTTCTAGAGACATGTTACAGCTTTTTGATGAAGCTCTAATTGGTTTTCTTTCGGAAATACATTTCAAATTCACACTGAATGCATTTATGACTGTAAAGCATGACTGTGTGTGTCAAAATCGTGATTAAAATTGAAATCGCAAAATTGATCAAAGAAATCGCGATAGGTTTTGTTTGTCCATATCGCACAGCCCTAATATATATATATATATATATATATATATATATATATATATATATATATATATACATATAATTGACTTTTCTTTGTTTTTATTAAAATAAAATATCCTTTTCTTACAACTTTTCTATTATGTTTAGCTAAAATAAAATCAATTTATTTAGTTATTTATTTTTTATGTTGTATATATATTTTGTAAACTTTTATTTTGACTTTTTATTAAATTAAAATACTCTTTTCTTATAACATAATTCACAACATCATCACAATATGATCAGTTTCTTACCCACAATGCCCTACTGCATGAAAGTAATGTTAACTGCATACTGCACAGTATATACTGACAAATAGAAGCGGACATGGAAGGTCAAGACAAGCGCATTGCATTCTGGGATACAGTGTGACATGATATTGCACAACGAAAGAAGCTTTTTATTGAAGGAGAGAGATATTTGAAATAATAGCCAGAATTTTTTTTTGGAAACTGAACATTTTATTGAACGTTTAGGCAAAATATGGAAAAAAAAAAAAGGTTTGCATATGTGTTTTTGTTGAGTATCGTATTTGCCCCACCAGGTTTTTATGGCTCATATAGTCTGATATAATGAGGATATGGAGGAAAAGAAACAGCTCGGTTTTATTCAGAGACTCAAACTGAGCAAAAATATGCAATTTGCTGCAGATGCTGATATTTCTATGATGAAATTCTGATGCTTTTAATGTAAATTAATGAGATCTTTATAACAGTACAGCAGATACTGACATAAAATGATCTAAATATCAGTCATCACTCTATATCTCCAATAATGTCTAAGTAAGATGAGATTGAAATGATCCAAACATATAATGCAATGCAATCCAATGCTGATTGAGAGATGAAGAAATAAACGCTCCTCAGAAGATGTGAGATGTTTTGGAGGCTTGTGAAGATCATTCCTCCGCTGAGAAACAGTGAAAGTAAAGCTTCTGTATTAGTCAGACAACACTGACAGAATAAAAACTATCACACACACACACACACACACACACACACACACAGATAATAACACTATTACACACACACTCAGAGATGAACGATCGTTTCAGCAGATATGAACACGGCGGGTTATAATGTTCTGACCCATTAGTTTTTGCCGATTACACTAAAGCTCTGCAGACCAGATAAATGCTGAAAGTCACACACACACACACACACACACACACACACACACACAGATGAGAAATGTTTGGTGGGTTCATAAACTCTGCTGCTCTGTAGTTAATATCAGTCAGGAGCAAATGAACAGAGACCAAAAGAGACATAAGCCATTAACACTGAACACTAAAGTAGATTTGAGTTCATTTGTACTTCTATTTAAATAGATGTTCATGTTCAAAATACATTATTATAATATCTGTAGCGATAAACGTTCAGCACATGACTGAATCATTAAATTTTCTATGGAGTATCTTATAATCTCAGTTTAACTAATATCTCTTGTATTATGTTGAAATTCTGGCTACGATCATTACTTTCCGGGGCAAACTGACCATAATTGGATTTAATACAATTCACAAAAAACACACGATGGCTATAAATAAATAAATAACTCAATCAATCAATCAAACAAACAAGTAAAAGGTAAACCTTTAACATTAATACTTCTCATTCATTATAAAAAGTGAAAACATTAGAACATATTAATTTATTATATTAATTATATTTAAAAAATTCAAAACATTTCCTTTTTGAACAAAAGTGAATATTATAATTAGTATATTTTGTATTTTTGTAATTTTGTATTTTTAATTAAAGTGTTTGATTTTATTTTTAACTTTTATGATTTTTGTTTCATAATTAATACGTATAAGGCCTCTAAATGATCAACATGATACAAATCTATGAGCCATAAAATAATGTATAAAATATGATACTCAACAAAAAACATATGCAAACTTCTTTTTTTAATTTATATATACATACATAAGCTGCCATTCAAAAGTTTGGGATCAGTAATATTTTTATTGTTTTTGAAATAAGTCTGTTTTGCTCATCAAGGCTGAATTTATTTGATCAAAATTAAAACAACAGTAAAACATTAAAAAACATTAAAACAGCTGTTTTCTATGTGAATATCTGTTAAACTGTAATTTATTTCTGTGATCAAAGCTGATCATCATTACCAGTCTTCAGTGTCACATGATCCTTCAGAAATCATTCTAATATGCTGATTTATTATTAACGTTAGAAACAGTTGTGCTGCTTAATATTTTTTGGAACCTGTGATACTTTTTTCAGGATTCTTTCATGAATAAAATGTTAAAAAGAACAGCTTTTATTCAAAACTGAAATCTTTTCTAAAAATATACACTACTGTTCAAAAGTTTGAGGTCATACATTTTTTTTCTTTCTCTTTTTGAAAGAAATTAATACTTATATTCAGCAAGAATATGTTAAATTGATTAAAAAAAAGTGATAGTAAAGAATTACATTGTTAGAAAAGATTTCTATTTTGAATAAATGGTGTTCTTTTTAACGTTTCATTCTAAAGGTCAAAGAAAAGATGCCAATGGTGGTGAAAACTATATTGTGACACTATGACTGACCTGTGCTGGAGTTTCTTGCGGTTCACACACATTGCTCTCTGATATCCCTGAGCCACACACACTTTATGACGACTGCACTTCACCTTCTGACACGGATCCTTCGTGGTGTCCAGACCTGCAAAACACCAAAATCAAAATCAACATGTGCATTCAAAACACTCACAGTATAATGAAACATTAAATGTTTTTACATGCAGAAAATTGAAATATGAAAAATTACATTTCACTTTGGAGGACAAAGTAGCATTTGATTTTTATCCGCGGTTATTCCACATCTTTTAACAAATGAATTCTCATGAGAGTTTCAGTTGTTTGTGATTCATGTGGATAAAACTCTTGAAAATTACATTGACAGAATGTTTAACTAACTATCTTTTGTTTGTATTTTTAGTTAAAGTTTTACTTATTTATTTGCTTTTGTTCTTTTTATTAGATATTCTATATATTTCTATTTAGCCGTAATTTATTTTTATTTCAGTTTTTCAGTTTCAGTTTTTTAACAATTTTAGTACTTCAACTTTAGCCTTTTTTAAGAAAGATTTTTTAAATGTTTAAGTTTTTAATCTAATATTTATATTTTTTTATATTTTTTTTTTAAACATGGAGTGTTATTTATTAATGTCATTTATAAAAAATAATAATATTATTATTAATATTTATTAAAGTATTAAATAAAAAAATATTATTTTAATACATGGAGTAACTTATTTTTTAATTTATTTATCTATTTATCTATCTATCTATCTATCTATCTATCTATCCTATTTTAAAATCGCACATTTTGCAACCCTGACATACACACTCAGAAAACTCAAATAACAATAACTGCATTTCACTTATGATGGATAAAGCAGCATTTGATTTTCTTCTTGTATTGATCACAGCAGAGGTTCTTCATCAGATGATGGAGCAGAGCTTTATAAGCGGGCGATGCACTCTGTGCATGTTAAAGAGCTGCTGCAGGTGTCTGGATCAGATCCTGCTCTCAGAACCGGCCTGCGAGGAAACTACGTTCAGCACGGCTTTTGATGGACTAGTTGTCTGATTTGCATAATTCAATTAGCGAATCAGGAGCTAAACCAACATGTGCCTGCAAATGAGCAGCACTAACAGCAGGTGCAACTCACATTAGTGAATTCCTCCTTATTATAGAAGTTTGCACCAAATTACTAAAGGAATAATGTTGATCAGATCACTACTGTGTCCTTTTAAACGTTACAGGAATATGAGGCTCTAAATAAAGCAGATTTTACAATCTCATCAAACACTTTTATGGAAAACTGAAATTCTGAATCTCTTTTCATCTATCTGAGCACTGATTATGAATAATTCAAAACTACACTAGAGGAGAGAAAAAACCTAAGGAAAGAGAAGAAGGGATGGGGCTGGAGAATATGCCATCTGTTTTCTGTGTGATGATAAACCGATAAACAAGAGCGCAAACAAACAACTACAGGCCAAAGACAGAACAACTCCACACAGAAACATCCATTCCCGAGAGAAAACACAGAGAAAACATGTTTTCATACAAATATCAGCAATGACATCGCAGGCGGCCACGACTGATGATTATTCAGATTATTCACTGATAAACAAACCGTCAACCTGACAGGATATTTCTGCTCCGTTCTGCAGAACATACATATATACAGGTGCATCTCAATACATCAGAATGTCGTGGAAAAGTTCATTTATTTCAGTAATTCAACTCAAATTGTGAAACTCGTGTATTAAATAAATTCAGTGCACACAGACTGAAGTAGTTTAAGTCTTTGGTTCTTTTAATTGTGATGATTTTGGCTCACATTTAACAAAAACCCATCAATTCACTGTCTCAACAAATTAGAATATGGTGACATGCCAATCAGCTAATCAACTCAAAACACCTGCAAAGGTTTCCTGAGCCTTCAAAATGGTCTCTCAGTTTGGTTCACTAGGCTACACAATCATGGGGAAGACTGCTGATCTGACAGTTGTCCAGAAGACAATCATTGACACCCTTCACAAGGAGGGTAAGACACAAACATTCATTGCCAAAGAAGCTGGCTGTTCACAGAGTGCTGTATCCAAGCATGTTAACAGAAAGTTGAATGGAAGGAAAAAGTGTGGAAGAAAAAGATGCACAACCAACCAAGAGAACCGCAGCCTTATGAGGATTGTCAAGCAAAATCGATTCAAGAATTTGGGTGAACTTCACAAGGAATGGACTGAGGCTAGGGTCAAGGCATCAAGAGCCACCACACACAGACGTGTCAAGGAATTTGGCTACAGTTGTCGTATTCCTCTTGTTAAGCCACTCCTGAACCACAGACAACGTCAGAGGCGTCTTACCTGGGCTAAGGAGAAGAAGAACTGGACTGTTGCCCAGTGGTCCAAAGTCCTCTTTTCAGATGAGAGCAAGTTTTGTATTTCATTTGGAAACCAAGGTCCTAGAGTCTGGAGGAAGGGTGGAGAAGCTCATAGCCCAAGTTGCTTGAAGTCCAGTGTTAAGTTTCCACAGTCTGTGATGATTTGGGGTGCAATGTCATCTGCTGGTGTTGGTCCATTGTGTTTTTTGAAAACCAAAGTCACTGCACCCGTTTACCAAGAAATTTTGGAGCACTTCATGCTTCCTTCTGCTGACCAGCTTTTTAAAGATGCTGATTTCATTTTCCAGGAGGATTTGGCACCTGCCCACACTGCCAAAAGCACCAAAAGTTGGTTAAATGACCATGGTGTTGGTGTGCTTGACTGGCCAGCAAACTCACCAGACCTGAACCCCATAGAGAATCTATGGAGTATTGTCAAGAGGAAAATGAGAAACAAGAGACCAAAAAATGCAGATGAGCTGAAGGCCACTGTCAAAGAAACCTGGGCTTCCATACCACCTCAGCAGTGCCACAAACTGATCACCTCCATGCCACACCGAATTGAGGCAGTAATTAAAGCAAAAGGAGCCCCTACCAAGTATTGAGTACATATACAGTAAATGAACATACTTTCCAGAAGGCCAACAATTCACTAAAAATGTTTTTTTATTGGTCTTATGAAGTATTCTAATTTGTTGAGATAGTGAATTGTTGGGTTTTTGTTAAATGTGAGCCAAAATCATCACAATTAAAAGAATCAAAGACTTAAACTACTTCAGTCTGTGTGCATTGAATTTATTTAATACACGAGTTTGAGTTGAATTACTGAAATAAATGACCTTTTTCACGACATTCTAATTTATTGAGATGCACCTGTATATATATTTGGAAACAGTACAATAATTTTATTCCATAATATTCTTTGGACTTTAAAGTACATTGGAATGTAAATACTATGACAGTATAGTAGAAAACAGCAGTATGTACAGGGTTTCCACATCTTTTAAGTAATAATTTCAATTACATTTTCAGTTCATGATTACTGGATAGAAAGACAAATCAAAATGATTGAAAATTATATTGACAGAATGTTTAACTAACTAACTAACCAACTAACTGTCAGTGTTGTGTCTGTCTTGTCTTGTGTTTCCACTGTCATGCCCTTATTTGGTCCTTCCTGTTCCTGTCCTCATCTAGTTGATTGTTTGTCATTTATTTCAGGTATGTGTGTTAATTATTATGTGTATTTAGTTCTTGCCCGTTCAGTTCATTTTCGTGTGGTCTACTCGTTACTCCCCGGTGTTCCTGTCTGTTCCAGCCCTGCCTTGTCTTGCCCTGTTTATTTGGATTTATTAAAGACTGTATTTTGAGTTATCCTCGTCTCCTCACTTCCCTCGTGTGTGCACCGTGACACTAACAAACTAATTTTAAGTGTAAATTTTAAAGTTTATTTATGTGTTTTGTTATGTGCTTTTGTCTTTATTAGATTTAATATTTCTATTTAGTTTTTAATTTATTATTAATTTTATTAATTTCATAATAATATTAGTAATACAAAAGTATAATCAAATATTTTTTTTATTACTATTTTAGTTTTATTAGGTTTAGCACTTCAGCTTTATTAGTTACCAAGAGAACTTTTATTTATTTTTTAAAGAGTTTTTTAAGTTTAAGCTTTTCATCTAATATTTAGTTTTTATTTATTATATATTTTAAAATGTGTAACATTGCGTATTAACATATTAAATAAAACATATTTTAATACATGGAGTTATTTATTACTTTTTATTTTACTATAATTGTATTATTATTTTATTTATTTATCCACCTAAATTATTTTAAACTTTATATCTAGGATTTTGTAAACTTTACTATTTACTTATAATCATTTAATGGACAATACATTCATATACAGATGATGAAATATTTTTCAGCTGAAATATATAAACTATTATATATACTGACTACAGAAAATGTATGACTTTGGCAGAATTGGAAAAAGTCACAATTTTAAAATTGCACATTTTTCATGATTGTGAAACCCTGACATGCACATTACAGTACTGTGATGTGATGATATGTTCATGCTGTTGGGGTTTGTATTATGATAATGACCATCTGACTGTACATTCACATCAGCACACACACTGTGCTGTGGGTTATTATTACGCTCAAACCCCGTGAGGTGAGTAATGCCTGTGATTTCTGTGTGACCGTATGCAGGCCTCGGAGCTGCGCTGGAGGTGTTTCCATAGAAACACGAGCGTGCTGCAATTCCTGCGCTATGATTTGTAGCACACTTACAAGCTTCATAAATTTATGAGAGCCGCCACACCGAGAGCCACAGAGAAAGAGATGCAGAGTGTCGAAGGTGTTTGATTTAACGTAGGACTCTTGCTGTAAGCCGCCCATCCGTCCACATTAACTCATATTTTTTGGCATATTTATCCCATTCTGATTCCTAAAGGCTCACAATGACATCTAGAGATGATTAGATCTTCATAACCCAAGGTAAAAAGATGTGTTGAGAGTTATATGTGGCTGCGCAAACATTCATGATGTTAAAGGGATAGTTAACCCAAAAATGAAAATTCTGTGATTAGTTACTCACTCATAAGACTTTCGTTCATGTTCAGAACACAAATGAATTTTAAAACTAGAATGAATAAAAATAAAATATGTTTAACATGTTCATTTGGTGTGATTAAGTTTGGAAATATCAATGTGTTAAAATGATTAAGACATCATTTTGTGATGATTAAGACACATCAACAGGCACTGCCCTGTTGATGATTCGTTACTGAATGAATCCACGGTTTTGTCCGAATCAAGTGAATCAATGATTTAATGACTCATTTATCAACACAGTCTCTGGCTGAAGTGAACTGCTGTTTTTGTCATTCCTCTGAGGAAGACTTCATTTATTTGTTTTGGCAATGCACTTATACAGAAAAATGTTGGTCAGATTTTTTAAATGTTTTTTCAATCTTATTTTGTAAGTGACTTTTCTTTTTGTTTTAAAGATGCTTTCTTTGAATTATTTGAATACTCAAAAGAGAATATAGGGAAATATTACATCATTAATTTGTGTTTGCTTTTGGCTAAATTTCACATTCACAAAAAACGTTTACTGGCTCTAAACCTCTCTTTTCTTTATTCAAAGTGGACTTAGACAAGTATATGCAAACCAAGTTCTGTTCATTTGAAAGCATTGAAAATGTAGCTTTATATTCGTCCTTTGTGTCTTCTTGAGATGTAATAGCATTATGTGGTTTTTTTCCTGGCAACAAGTCTGTATATTTTTTTTTTGTCTTTCTTTTATTTTGTCTTTATGTTAATAATTGTATTGTCTTAACTGTTTGATGTACTGTGTAATAAAAAAAACAGTCACTGACTTAGTTTTTGAATGAATCAGCCGTTTGAATGAATCGAGTGAGCCAATGATTCTGTGATTCATTCATAAAGACAGTCACTGGCTTAGTTTCTGAATGAATCAGACGTTTGAACGAATCGAGTGAGCCAATGATTCAGTGACTAATTCATAAAGAAATTCACTTGCTTCGTTTCTGAAAAATCAGTTGTTGGTACAAATTGAGTGAGACGATTCAGTAAATCATTCATAAAGACAGTCACTTGTTTCGTTTATGAATTATTCAGCTCTTTGAACAAACTGAGTGAGCCAATGATTCAGGGACTCACTTCAATAACTGTCTGGTTCAGCTCAGCTACCAAATCTGACCTCAGAAGACTACAGAGGGTAGTCCGGACTGCTGAGCGAATCATTGGTAGAACCCTCCCCAGTCTCCAAAAACTGTACTCATCCTGAGTGAGCAAAAGGGCTGGCAAAATCACTCTGGACCCCTCACATCCAGCACACTCCCTCTTTGAACTGTTACCGTCTGGTCGACGCTACAGAGCTCTGAGCACCAGAACGACCAGACACAGGAACAGTTTCTTCCCTCAGGCAATCCATCTCATGAACACTTGACATTAAAAGTGGAACACACAACACTATTAGAAATTATTTATTCACCACACATACTTATTTTTTCATTTCAAATTTGCACATATCAGACCTGTACCCCATAATTGTCTATATTATATATTGTGTTTTTGCTATTTGTACATTGCCTATTTGTATATTATTCTTTTATTATCTGTGTCCTATCCTGTTGCTGTTTTTCTGTTGCACTGTAGAGCTTCTGTCACTAAAACAAATTCCTCATATGTGTAAGCACACCTGACCAATAAAGCTCATTCTGATTCTGATTCTAATAACAGTCACTTGCTTTGTGTCTGAATGAATCAGCTCTTTAAACAAACAAATCAAGTGAGCCAATGATTCAGTGACTCATTCATAAAAGACACTAACTTGCTTCATTTCTGAATACATCAAGTTTTTGAATGAATTGAGTGAGCCAATGATTCTGTGATTCATTCATAAATAGAGTCACTTGCTTCATTTCTGAATGAATCAGCCGCTTGAATGAATCGGCTGAATGAATGATTCAATGACTCACTCATTAAGACAATGACTCGCTGCCTCCTAATGGCATTTTTCGTTACATATTTAGAGAATCATTTCATATTTCAACATTAAATTTTTTGTAAAAAACCATTAATACCCATTTTATTATCTTTATTTATGAACACTGAATCAAAAACCCTTTTTAAAGCTACTTTTTAAAACAGGTATTCAATGATTTATTCAACACAATAATGACTTTAAATGATCTTTTGGTATAATTTATTTTTTTAATTTTTAAAATTAATCTGCAATTAATTTGAATAATTAATCAGCACATTAGGTACACATTTTAATTGCTTGGCAGCTCTAGTTGAAACAATACTACAGTGTAGATTCACACTAGATCCAACTATAAATCAATTCATTTGACCAAAGGGAGCTGCTGAATTAAATTATGCAAAGCCGCTCCTGTAAAAACCTCAAGATCCCGTTTTCACCCTTTTTAATCTGTGCTCTCAAACAAAAGCCCTTTCTGATCCCGCTGGGCCTATAATTACTGCCACATTAGATGGGATTTCAGACAGTTAATGCATAATTGTCTGCAGGTCGTGAAGTCAATGTGACAACACTAGTTTAGAGTCACTGGCCAGCAGCAGACAGACACATTCTCCAATATTAGAGCTTTTAGGAATTCGATATAGGCATGAAATATTCACTTTAAGCAGATGCAAGCGTGACAGATTACACACGTGTTCAAACAGAGTAGACGATGTCTGGGGATAAATATGAAAAATGCAGCCACCAGAAGAACATCATGTAGCTACAAAGTAAAAACGCTCAAATAAATCAGACACAAGAGAACTACAAAGACGTATGCAGTCTTTACAGGATGAGGCATTTAAATTTGACTAAAAATATTTTTTTGGTCAAAAAGTCTAAGTGCAAACCATGCGGATCATCACAAAAGCATCAAATGTCTGCACAGCTCTTCCATCTTTATTTGTCCCTCTAACTCTAGCACTCTCTATTCTAATTCTATTCTTTAAAAAAACTAACACTATTCTTTTCATATTCTATCTGTTTTCTTTTTATTTATTATACAATTAACAAAAAGCAAAAAAAGGCCTCTAACACTAGCTTGCTCTATTGTTTTTGTATTCTATCTGCTTTCTCTCTACTATATAATTTAAAAAAAAAAAAAAACTTGCTACGTGTGCTGCGTTAAGCTAACTGAGACTTATCATAGCACTTGCATATCATTGCTCTTTTGTTGATTTTGATTGCTTCTCTTGTCCTCATTTGTAAGTCTCTTTGGATAAAAGCGTCTGCTAAATGACTAAATGTAAACGTAAATGTCTGCATCTATACATCTATAATTTTTTTTCCTGATAATTATTGGGTGAAAAATAAGTGAAAACTGTTTCAAAATGTTTTTTCAGTGCACATTAAAAGCCCATGGTCGTGATCTTTAATTCTTTTTCTTTATCATGATGGACAGATTGATGCTGGAGCTTCAGGGACTGAAGCATGAGAACGTCTGCAGAGAGCAGCGGTTCCTCTCTGATGTTACGAGCAGAAGAGTGAAGACGGATTATATTTGTGTAAAAATGGAAATGCAGTCAGAGCTCCAGAGCGCTTCGGATGCACACTGAGCGAATTTATCCTGAGCAAAGCAGAAATATAGGTTACCTTACAGATTTACATTGAGAAATACATAGAGTTGATTAGTTTTTGAGTTGGCTCTGGACAGGGTTATTATAGTTGGAGTAAATTAAAACAAACAAAAAAAATTAAAATTTAATTACTTAAAATAAACCTTAACAGAAATAATATAAAATAAAAAAGAAAATAAAAATATAAAAAAGTACCTTTTATAAAAAAATTATGTAGATATAAAAAATGACAAAAAATGCAACAAAAAACTTTAAAATTAAAATAAAAAAATATAAAAACTAATTAAAAGTACAATAGTATTTCAATGATACTAAAATACCACTGACAATCCTTTTCATCTTCAACTTTAATGTGCTAAAGACAATTATTTATGGTAATGTCTCTCCAAAATTATAGGGAAAAAAAAGAAATTACACTTTGATTTAAAAAAAAAAAAAAGCTTATTTTTAGTACCATCAAGAACTGTTATTGCATTGTAATATTTTCATGACAATTTTCTCATTATTGTAATGTGGTTGTGAATTTTAATAAAAACAAAATTGTAGTACAATTTTGGCTTGAATCAGCTTAAAGGCATTATAAAAAAAACTACAGTGGTGTAAAAAAAATACTTAGTCATCATAAAAACAAAAAGAAGTATAAATACATAAGATTCATTTAGGCTTCATTTTCTCTGAGCAAAATATTCTATCTTATTTTTTTCATTGATTTTTATGTGACGTGACGGGTTTTGAGATTTTATAAGCGAAGAGTGTGTTGCGTTACTCACTTTCATCTGAAGCCTGTGGACCTTCCAGCGTATGGATGTAGTCATCCTGATGAGAAATCATTATATAATCACATGTGCGATGTAAAATGAAACACATTCAAAATCTGGTATTTTATCCTGATCTAGACCAAACAGTTAAAATGTTCCTTTTTTACACACAATATTTATTCAAAATTCAGTTCAAATTGTAAATCAGTCAAATGAATCAGGGTTTGTAGATGTTTGATTAGTGTTATTGGTTTGAGCAGATACTGCTGTTGAATGACTCAGTAAACCAGATTGTTAATGAGTCGGGCCCCTGAGGGTCTCCAGTGAAACACAGACATCACACACACACACAGAAACACAGATACCAACCTCCACTTCCTTCAGCAGCGTGAGGCCAGCGGAAAGCAGGTATGAAGAAAGAGAGAGAAAATGAGATGTAAATTTAGAAACACATGAAAGAGGACAGCTCCACACTTTGCTTTAATTGTCATCTATTAATTTGATCTGGGTAAATATGAGCCGAGGGATTTCACAGCGGACAGAGAGTCTCCGGGAATTACTGAAGCTCAGTGTTTTTAAAAGGAATAGGTTCAGCAAGGACTGCCAGAGCAATTTATTGTGTTTAGTTTTTTTGGCAATAATATATGTTATCTAAAAGCTCATGTACTCGACCCTCACAGATAATAGCAAAATGGAATCCTTCCTGCTCTGACAAATGTTGGAGAAACTGTGGACAGAACGTTGGTAACCTCACCCATATTTTGTGGTCATGTCCAAAATTAAGAAACTATTGGAAAGACATATTTGATGCTCTTAAAGAAATCTTCCATCATGAAATCCCCGAAGATCCCATAGTTGCCCTCCTAGGTGTATGCCCAGAGGGAAAATATACTTATTACAAATTCTACTTGGCGCAGCTATTAAGTGCATCACATGCAGATGGTTAAAACCTGACCCTCCATCATACAATGTCTGGAGTCAAAAAGTGTGGGAGCTGTACGAAATGGAACAAATCACATATGCATTGCGACTTCAAAAAACAACTTTTCTAAAGAGGTGGGCCCCTGCTATGCCTTTAATATTTCAATAATGAGCTATACTGTTACAAGCATGGTCATCCCCCTTCTCTATCCACCTTATTTTTATTTATTTTACTTTATTTTACTTTATTTTGTTTTTCTTTTTTTCTGCTTTTCCTTGGTCTTACTAGGTGTACTTGGATGTTTTCATTTTCTGCACAACATGTCCGATATAATTGAGACTGAACTACTGTCAGTGTAGCTGGAATATAAAGGACTAACATGTTAAACTGTAATACTGTACTTTATGCAATGTTGCGGTTCAAAATAAAAATAAGTTAAAAAAAAAACAAAAAAAGCTCATGTACAAGTAACAAAAAAAAAGCCAGAAAACAGATCTTCAACTTTGGCTCTCTGTTCATCTGCAACTCTGAAGTCAAAATAAAATAAATATCAAAACTTACAATAATTTAAGAAATCATTCAATCAAAAAATTCTGTCATTATCTACTCATTATTATATCCTCAACTTTGTTTATCTGCCTCTTTGTGGAACTGCATGTGTAAAATGAAATGAAATTAAATAAAAATAATATAAAATGTTACATTATTTTAAGGAACCACTCAATCAAAAATGAACATTTTGTCATTATATACTTATATCCTCGTGTTATTATTGTATTATATTATTATTTATTATTATATTGCTATTATTTATTATATCTGTGTCGGTCTAAACCTGTATGTTTTTTTTGTCTGTTTTTTTTTTACTGTGAAACAATACAAAAGACAAATGTTTGATGACTCTTGAGGCAGATTTATTTTTTTTTTCCAATCAATGACCATTTCAAGCTACAAAAAGGACTGAACACATTTTAAAAGTATTGTAACTGTAGTCAGAGCTGCAGAAGAGTAGATTTTCAGCAAAAAGTGAAATTAATTGTTTGTTTGTTTTTTGATATTGAACTGGAAATAGGAATAAAATAAACAGAAAATAATAAATAATATATATATAATTAATTAAATTGAAAAAATAATATACGTTCTCAGTCCCTCTGCAGATGCCCGTGGTTTTTCTCAAACTCTACTCGTGTAAGACGTGAGTTTGCCCTTCAGAAGAACCGGCGTCTGTAGACTGAATCAGCAGCTGAAGAGTGAACAGAGAACGTGTCATCAGACACAAAGAGACTGACAGCAGCTCCACTTCAGCTCAGCTTCTCATTATAATGTTGTCGAGCTCCTGGAGCGAATCCTACTGGGAAGCTCAGCTGAAATTTAGTTCCAGTGAAATTTGCATGCTTCACGCTGCACATTCATACTAAACCAACATTCACATTCTGCCAACACAATCAATCTGTGATTCTGTAGCGCTTAGGAGCCGCACTGTTCAATTAGATGCAGACAAAACCCTGGAGAATGAACATAACGTAAAATAAACCAAAAACAGACAGATAGACACTAGTGTTCCATCAATATGTGGTTTTCAATGGCTGCTGCCAATACTGATGTCCAGAGATCACAAAATGTCCAAACATCTGCTGAGTAATCAGCCAGGTTTAGTTGCTGCTGATGGATGCTATAACTACATCATTATGTGAGTAAAAAAGCTACTTTTTTTTTTTTTTTTCGATTGACAGCCATTCAAAAATACATAAGATTATTCTGGCCAAAATAATTTTTTGTAAACAACATAATATATTTAAAAAAAAAAATAAAAATAATATATATATTTAATATTATATATATATATATATATATATATATATATATATATATATATATATATATATATATATATATGATCAACTGTATTTTCTGTATATATATATATATATATATATATATATATATATATGATCAACTGTATTTTCTGTATATATATATATATATATATAGTATATGTATGTATATATATATATATATATATATATATATATACAGTATATGTATATATAGCATATAACATTTTGGTAACACTTTACAATAAGGTGTCATTAGTTAACATTAGTTAATGTATTAACTAACATGAACAAACAATGAACAATGCATTTATTACACTATTTATTAATCTTTGTTAATTTTAGTTAATGAAAATACAGCTGTTCGTTGTTTATTCATGTTAGTTCACAGTGCATTAACTAATGTTAACAAACTTGTGATTTTAATAATGCATTAGTAAATGCTGAAATTAACATTAACTAAGATTAATAAATGCTGTACAAGTATTGTTCATTCTTAGTTCATGTTTACTAATGTTGTTAACTAATGTTAACTAATGAACCTTATTGTAAAGTGTTACCAAAATTTCTATTGGAATTGCAACACTGAAGTCAGCTAAAATAAAATAAAATCTCACAATACTTTAAGGAATCATACAATCAAATCTGAACATTGTCATTATTTACTCATTATTATATGTTATTTGTATTACACAGTTTTAACATAAACTAATAAGCTCAAAGTGATGCATGATTTTGTCAGACATTTGTCATTGATTTTTATTTAAATAATCATATTTTCAATATGCATTTATTTTACTTGCTTACATTTAGCACAAATCTGTTCAATAAATATTTTCATAAATATATATATACATATATATATATATATATATATATATATATATATATATATATATATATATATGTGTGTGTGTGTGTGTGTGTGTGTGTGCGTATTTCATTCAGTTAAAAAATAATGAACATGCTTAAAATATGTCTAGCTGTGAAACAAATGATATACAGTTAAAATAAAATATATTACATTGAAACAAACTGGATTAATTGATGATAAACATATATGATTATTGTGAATTTTAAACATATTCAGTTTAAGTTTATTAGTGCTATTACAGAAATCTATTACAATATGCATGACAAATATGCATCACATTATATTTATTATTGTGCTTGGGTTAAAACTGTGTAATCCAAATAGATTGAAGTATTATATTCAATGCAACTACATAAAACTAAATATTTTTGTTTTTCGGAAAGTCACAAGCAGAGGGTTTGAAACTTAAAAAACTGAATGATGTGTTTTTAAATGGGTGGGATTTCCTCGTTGATGGTTTAAAGATTGAGTGACGGGCCAATGACCCAGCAGCTCCTGTAATGAAGCCTCGTCCACAGAATGCAGCGCTGCACAAATTGCTTTGGCATTGAGACGCTGCATGTCACTCTTCAAGACTCAGAAGAGCCTATCTGCCTGTCAGCCTGTGATCTGTGAAGTGGGCAAGATTTTTTTCTCCCCAAACGCTGCTCTCTGCAGTAACACTTTTGTTGAGGTTTCATTCCGAGAGAAAACAATATTTTCATCGCAGCTTTTGTGCGATTAGCTCTGCTCCGACATCAAGTCAGTCTACATAGACAGCACCAAATGAAATACAACCTCAGAAGTCAACTTCACCCATAATTAATTTGTGAAACACTAATAAGAATTTATATTTAACATATATTTCAGCATTTAATAAACTACTTAGTAAGAACTTCCTCCACTTTTATAGAGCATTTTGCAATGCATTGCCATTTACATCAGTGTTACTATTTTCGTATTACTGAGATGCTATTATAGTTTGTATTCATATTTTGAATCATTTTTTATTTTTCATTTTCATTTTAATTTTAGTTAAAATTTTAGTTTTGTGTGTGTGTGTGTGTTGTCATTTTCAGTTGTTTTTTTTTTATATATATGTCTATATAGCTTTTTATAATTGTTTATTTCAATTTTAGTTATTTTAATACATCAAGTTCAACTAAATTAAAATGAGATATTGCCCTGGCAATATATTTGTTTCAGTTAAGATTTATTATTTATTATTATTATTTATTTCAAGTAATGAAAATGTTTTTATTTTAGATTAGAATTTTATTTATTTATTTTTTTAATTTGTTAATTTTAGTTTTAATTTTTAAAAATAATTGTCATTTTTTTATTAGTATTTTATTTTAGGTTTTAATTTCAGTTTTAGTCAACTATAATAACCCTGTTTTACATTTATGCATTTGGTAGATGCTTTTATCCAAAATGAATTTTATTGCATTTAAGGTACATGTTTAATTAGTGCATGCATTCCCTGGGAATTGAACCCACAACCTTGGTGTTGCAAGCACCATGATATACATGCAAGCAACATCACATATTCATTTACTAACTGCTTGTTTTCTTAAAAAACATTGTATTCTTTCTATTTGTTTTTTTTTTTATTTTTATTATACAATTAACGAAAAGCAAAAAAATAAAATAAAAAAGGCCTCAAACACTAGCTTGCTCTATTCTTTTTCTATTATATATGTTTTCTTTTTATTTATTATATATATATTTTTTTTAAATCCTTGCTACATGTACTGCGTTAGGCTAACTGAGACTTGTTATAGCACTTGCATATCATAGCTCTTTTGTTGATTTTGATTGCTTCCATTGTCCTCATTTGTAAGTCGCTTTAGATAAAAGCGTCTGCTAAATGACTAAATGTAAATGTAATGTAAATGTATGCTTGCGCATTGTAATGCAATTTAACAAAAAGTTGAAAAGAATCTTTTGGAACAGCCTCAGTTTCCTGAAATGCTTTAAAATGCTGTCTATATAGGCGGCTCACTGTGTTTTAGAACAGTATAAATGTGCATTACATCTCTTTCTGAAACACTGTCACAACTACCACTGCAGAGTTTTTCACTCACTTTCCCCATCTCAATTTTCTTTCTTTATGTGCTCTCACTCTTGCTGCGCTGCCATTTACTGACAGACACGGCCTGAGAAATAAAAGACCTGCTGCCGCATCCTGTCAGAAATGCATTAAGGCTCTTCACAGTCCACGGTTTCATATCAGTCCGGCCATATGAGCACCATGAAACTGGACATTTTCTTCAGTCCAGCGCGTGTCTGACTCCTCCCGGGCAGAATCCAAACAACCTCCGGCCCGCCGCTCTTATCATGTGGCCAGAATAAATCGACATCACAGTCTGAAGCTGCCACCTGCACTTTTAGATTCGCTTCCAACTCCACAGGAACAAGAGAACAGAAAACCAACTACAGTCACAGTCCAGAAGATCCTGCTAATGCACCGCAGATCATCATCACCATTCACATACAGTCCGAACCAGGAATAATCAGTTAGAAAGAGCAACTATGACATTTCACTACTTTCACAGGATGGATTTTTCCCTGGCTCCCACTTACTGTATAATGTTAGTAATGGTTTCAAGCCCCAAAAGCATGAATCAAACTTCACATTTTACTCAAAATAGGATTAAAATGCAAAGATCTGTAAAAATGCAAAGATCAAATCTAAACGCCACTCAAAGAAATAAACAATCATGTAATCAGGTAATGTGACTTTCATACGACATACAATTCTACATACAAAGTTATTCTGCCACGTTAACTCAAAAAATCTAAACAGAAATATTATATATATATATATATATATATAGGTATTGTGTATATATATATATATATATATATATATATATATATATATATATATATATGTGTGTGTGTGTGTGTGTGTGTGTGTGTGTGTGTGTATATAGCAAAGAAAATAAAGTCCACAAGGACAGTTAAGAACTGCTTGAATTCACATGATTTACAATACAATTAAGCCCATAAATTTTTTTCATGCAAAATATTTTTATTTATTTTTAAATTTCATTACTTGAAATAAAATAAATGCCAAAATAAAGTCAAATATCTATTTCCCAAGGCAACATTTCTCACTGTACTAAAAGTAAAATTATAATGAAAAGGAATAAAAACTTCATAAACCTATATATTTTAAAAAACAGAAAATAATAAAATGACAAAACACATGGCAAAATTACTAAAACTTTAACTAAAATTAAAATGAAAACGGAAAAATTAAATTAACAAAAACTATTCAAAACATTAATAAAAACTATCTCAATTATACTAAAAATGACACTACTTGACAGAATTCACCTTGGGCTGAGAGATACAATGAATATTAGCTATATTACTGCTGTATCTTTGCTGATGATATAAAATTAGGGAATATAACCACAGCAATGAAATTAACAAAAATACCTGATACTGTATATATCATCCATCCCTGAATTCACTTAATGATGTCATGTGACAAAAACTAAAAAAAATAAATAAATAAATAAATTTTACAGTCTTTTTCATTTCTGTTTAATTCTACAGGAAACACTGGCTCTGCTTGTCCAACACTTTCCCTTCAATGACTGTAGAACAAACATCAAACTAAATCATTTAAATGAGAACAAAGACTTCCTCTAAAACATTTTTATCTCAAAGGCACTGAAGCAGCATCATCCTGAGGGTAATGTGTCTTTAGCTCTAACACATAAAACACAAAGACTTCCTGAGCTCGCTGCGTCAGAGAAGACCTGAATATAAAAGACTTCCAGGAGAAAGGTAGAAGCGCTCCGTTATTAGGTTTGATATTCTGAAGCCACGCACTCACGTCAGGCATGATTTACGATTCTTCAAAAGACGCAATACCTGGAGATCCGTCTGTGTCTCACGACTTCAGTCTGAGATCATATCACTGCTTTAAATTATTCCCCGCTATCTGAAAGCCGATCTGACACCTGAGAGGGTTTCAAATGAAGACTTTCAGATCTGAACGCTACACAAAATGCTTCGCCGTATGAGACCGCGGTTATACACTGCTCACAAGAAACAGACAAGAAAGGCTTTCACTGTCAGAAGAACAGCGGCTCGGTCCAGTGAAAAGACTGTGAAATAATCCACCACATGTTGACATCCTATCAGATCTGACTCACAACAAATCAAAAACTCCTTTACTCTGAGAAGTGAATGTCTTGCTACAAGTCTGTTAAAGTAAGTTAAACTACTGGCATGTTTATATCCCTCTACCTGAATAAAAAAAGTGTTTTGGTGTGAATCAGGAGAGAAATCTGCACAGATCAAGCAGCGTTTACAAGCCAAAACAGTCCAAAACAGATCTAAACAAATATGTGGCTGGATTTTGATGTGAGAGACAACAGGAGATGCACTTTTTCACTGGAGGAAGTGTTATTATGGATTATGGACTCGTATTTTAGTTAAAAATGTCTTAATGATGGATTTGTTTCAGCTTTTGTCTTCTCAAGATGTTAACTGATGGACTGGAGTGCTGTGGATTACTTGTGGATTATTGTGATGTTTTTATCAGCTGTTTGGACTCTCATTCTGACGGCACCCATTCACTGCAGAGCATCCATTGCTGAGACATTCCTCCAAATCTGATGAAGAAACAAACTCATCCTAATCTTTGAAGGCCTGAGGATGAGTATATTTTCAGATAATTGTAATTTTTGGGTGAACTATTCCTTAAAGAATGTTCATCAGGACCACATACTAACAATGCATTGCCAAAAAAGCTATATTATCCAGTATGTTTTTGCACTTGCATTATATTTCTGGTTCTGTAACAGAGCCAATAAGCCAGATATCTGCATAACTATTACTGTCTGTCTCTGGAAATATTAACAAGCTGACACACACAGACATACACAAATATGGCTGCTGAAAAGCAAAGCTATTTCTTGCATGAATCTGAGAGTGTGTGTGACATTATGCTAATGTGTGTTGACTGATGTGGATAATAGTGTGTGTGTGTGTGTGTGTGTGTGTGTGTTTACTATCCATTGCTTACTAAATGGTGCATTTCAGCTAACAATAACCCGTCTCTATTCACAAACATAATAAAAATCAACAAGCACAGTGAGATGAAGAGACCTCCTGCTATACAACACAAATCCTGAAGCGTAATGACAACTACATTTGTACATTTTCTCTGAAAAACTCTCTGGAAACTGCATATGTACACTGTAAAAAAATATATTTTCTTAAGCTGTAAATAAAACAAAGACATTTTACAAGAAAATATGATAACACTTTACAATAAGGTCTCATTCTATACATTAGTTATTGCATTAGCTAACACAAACTAATAATGAATAATATATATTTCATAGCATTTATTAACCTGTGTTAATTCTAATAAAGGTTATGTTAGTAAACAGTGCATTAAGGTTAACAGAGACATTTGATTTTAAAAATGTATTAATGAATGCTGAAATCAACATTAAGATTAATAAAAGCTGTAAAAGTTTTAATTGGTAGTCATGTTAATTAATGAAGTTAAATAACCTAATGTTAACAAATGTTAACAAATCTTTCTACTTCTAAATTTCACATTTAATTCAATGTGTTTCTTTTCATTTTAATTAAAAAATATTAATAATTCATTTAATTGCAATTAGTTGTGAAATTTACAAAAAAGTTTTTTTACGCCTTTTTTTCAGGTGTAAAACTGGACTGAAAAAATATAACGGATTTTGTTTCAAAAAGTAGCACAACTGTATAGTATATACAGAATACTCTGTTTCAGTCTAAAATAATTAAATAACAGGCATAAAATGTGCATAAAAAATGCCAAAAACTTGCTTTAATGTGCATTATCGATACTATCTTTTGAAATCAGGAAGAGTCCCTTTTAAAACGCCCTTTAAGCTGCGTCAGTGCAGCAAATGTGTGGGCAGACGCATCGGCCACATCGCCCTGAGTGAGAGCAATTACGCACAATCCCCTGCTGTCTGACTGCAAGCATATGCAGAAGGACAAACACGACTTGCGGCTCAACTCCTCAATGTCCCCTTCAGTATGTGTGTCGGTTTTATACAGCGTTTCTGAGAGCTGCAGACGGGTGAAAGGCTCCTTATGATGAAACTTTAAAGGCCAGGTGCTGAGAGCAGATGCATCATTCAGAATTAAGCACCATCAAGCAAGAGTTTATGCATTTACATCCACATTAACTTCCTGAACAAACCGGCATGCTGTAGATCTAATGAGAACACGAGTTTGCATCTGAATAAATAAAATACAGTCTGACAGCAAAATATGAATCACTTTGAATAACTTTGCAATTGTTAGTAATATTTCCAGGTGAACACTTGCTGGACTGAAGCAGCTCAGCTTTACTTGATTCTCCAAAAATCATTTTTTAGAAAAATCAGAGCGACTCAAATCTGATCATCAGTATCTTTTGAGAAGCGTTTGTTTCCAGAAGCTGTACTTTCACTGTTTCTCAGCAGAGGAATGATCTTCACAAGCCTCCAAAACATCTCACATCTTCTGAGGACCGTTTATTTCTTCATCTCTCAATCAGCATTGGATTGCATTGCATTATATTTTTGGATCATTTCAATCTCATATTATTGGAGATATATATTATTTATGTTGATATTTATGTAGATTTAAGATACAGGATTACATTATTAAATTCAAAAGTTGCATCTGATAATATTATTTAATGAATCTCAGCTAACATGAACTAGTTATTAACTAACATTAATTAATGTTAATAAATACTGTAACAAACGTATAGCAAGTTAATGCAAGCATTAGGACCTTATTAGAAATCGATGCCATTAAAACACTAGCGACACTTGAGACATCCCTATGGTTGCCATAACAACTAAAAGATAAGACAAGGCCATCCCACTGTCTCTGATAGCTACAAGATGTCTGTTCTTTTGTCTGTTCTGTTCTTTTAACGTGCCCTGAATATAAAAATAAACCCCCAGTTACCAGTAAAGCTTTGAGGACAATTACACTCAGCAGAGCTCAAGCCACACCCACTTCCTGAGCTGCTTACCATATATGGGCAAAACGTTAATCCAGGGTCATTTTTAAGCCTAGATTCTAAAACATACTACAAAACATCACTGACATTTCATCATGGGTGAGGCAGGTTTAGTTTTTACTGGTTGTGTTACTAAACAACATTCTATCACCACATGTCTTTGGTGCATTTTTGGGACCAGGATAACCAGGGTTAAATCTTACAGAGAACCAACAACCAACAGGTCCTACAGCATCAGAGCTGAGAATAAAGTGTTTAGCAGTAAACAGAAGAACACAACATATGCTGTTCTTCTGAGCAGGGATATCAGTTTATAGCAGATGCCACATCAGAACATATTCATAAACAACACGATTAGGACACGCCAGCAGATTATGAGGACACAAAGAGAAACGTGATCCCAAAATAAAGTCATCTCATCTCACAACTGATTCAGCAAACACAAAAAGACAATCAGGCTTTAAGTAATTACTCACTTTAGCAGTCAAGATTCTCATTAACACACACAAAACTAGGGCTGGGTGGTATATCGAGTTTGTACGATATATCGATATATTTTTTATCAGCGATACGGTATGAAGCAATACCGTTAATATCGATATACAGTAGTTTGATACGAGTGCATTTGAAAAATATCTAGGGAGGACACAGACCGAACTGCTGCAGAGAAAGTGCATAATACAGTTTGTTCTAAACATGTAACAAGCTTTAAATGAAGGGCTTTAAAAAACTCATAAGATATAGTAGCCTATATTTTATAGTTTGTTTAAAGCGGCTCTGACAGAAAGGCTGCGTGTGCCGCTGACAGAGACGCGCTGTTTAATGTGTTTGAGATGTGCTGTTTTCCTAAATGCATCACTTACATTTCACAGGTATATTCTCCATCTATAAATGATAGAAAGCCATGGAAATGTTTCCATTTTGCTGTCAGAAGTGCATGAGCTTTTGCTTTGCGATTCTCCGCTAAACTTCACAGACTTAATTCAGAACGAGCGGCGCCGCGCGCATGCGCTCCAAACAGACGGAGCTCAATGAAATAGGAGCGCAATAACTCTGACTAAAATATACATTTTGCTGAAATATTTGTAGTTGGACGATAAATGTGACATATATAGAATTTTAAACCTACAAGTAAGTGTGTTTTTTGTCACGCCCCTGGACTGTTTTTGTTGTGTTTTGCTTCCCATGTGCTCCGTGACCCAGTTTCTGTCTCCCGTTGATTGTGTTCATTTGATTCCAGGTGTGTCTCGTTTCTCCCTGATTGTCCTGTGTTCTTAAGCCCCAGTCCATTCAGTTTGTTTGTCGGGTCTACCAGTTCCGTTCATGTGTCATTCCTCGTGCCTGTTGTGGATTTACTCCTGTGATTGTTCATTAAAAGACTGTTTAACACTTCTCCGCGTCGCCTGCATTCCTTCCGGCAGCGAACCGCGACAGAAGACCCGACTGAAACAGTTACCTCTGCGTCTACCCTCCGGTTTTGTTTTCCGTGTTTTCCCAGTGTTTTTTGTTTCCGTTGTGTTCCCATGGATTCACTCGCCCTCAAGTTCACTGCCCTAGCCTGTAAAGACCTCTCCCTTTTTGGAGTATGTGGTTGAGTTCAGCCAGCTCGCCGTTTTAATGGCATTCGACGACGCTGCGCTGAACTCGCTGTTCTGGATCGGGACAAATTACTATCGTCCCGTCGACCTCCCAGACACCACTGGATTAAGCTGGAGGGAAGCCATTATCCGGTGTCTGGTGAGTGTCTATCCCCGATCCGGAGCACAGCCAGACCAAGTGCCAAGCCCACCATCTCCCCGCTGCGCGGATCGCGAGCCCGAGGTCAGGTCTACCAGTTCCGTTCGTGTGTCATTCCTCGTGCCTGTTGTGGATTTATCCCTGTGATTATTCATTAAAACACTGTTTAACGCTTCTCGGCGCCTCCTGCATTCCTTCCGGCAGTGAACTGTGACACAATTAGCCTAGTCTTTTTTTTTTTTTTTTTTTTTTTTTTTTTTTCCCCCATTTTTTTTTTAGTTTAGTAAATTTAACTTCTGCTTTAAAATCATTATTTTTGTTTTTAGATTGCAATGTTAGAATGTAATGTGATTTTAACCCTTTTTTGACCATAATATATGCCTACATGGTTACATTCACTTGTTTATTTGTTTAATCCAAATACAAAATACCGAGATATTTACCGTACACCGCAAATCAGCCAAAAAATACAGAGATATGAGTTTTTGCTCATCGCCCAGCCCTACACAAAACCCAAGAGCACAGACTACAACACCTACAGTGAGATCTGACGCAGAGACACGTCAGAGGAAAACCAGAAACATGTCTCTATCGGTGTGATTTCAGCATGCTTTTCTACTTGCATTGACCTTCTTTTCATATACCACAACAATTAATTTGGCTGTCTTTCAATTCATAAGTTGGAATCTGAATTGGCCACAACACACTGATGGCATTTACTGATATATAAACCTTCAAAAACTTTCAAACAAGCCTTTGCCAAGCCAACATTCAAAGATTCTTGTCAAACTTTTCTAGTTAAAAAGTACAATACATGAATTACTTTCCGATTCAAACTCAATTTTGCAATTTTTATACAAAGAAACGAATGAGCAATACTACCACAAAAAGATTAATCCAGGTTTCTGCAGGTTGATGAAGGAAAATATAAGACCTTTTAAAATCTTTGCAAGACCAAAAGAAAAATTGAAAGAACACAGCATGTCAAAAAGTAAATGTCTTCTATCCGCAGCTCTTCAAAGTTTGAAACACAACTTTCAACAGACACTCTTCACTTTTCAATTCAAAAACACTAGAATATGGAAATAACATTTACTCTGTGTTTTTGTCTTGTTTTCCAGTGCAACTGTCTAATGATTCTTAAATCACTTTACTTCAGAAGCAAAATGCCATAAAATAAGGCTTGTTTTATAAGAAACTGACCAAAATTGTGTAAGTTGATTAAAACAAGAACAAATATTTGCCAGTGGGCTCAGAAAAATCAAATAAATTCAAAGAGAAAAGTTTTCATTTCACATTGACATATACAGGTGCATCTCAATGAATTAGAATGTCGTGGAAAAGTTCATTTCACTAACTCAACTCAAATTGTGAAACTTGTGTATTAAATAAATTCAATGCACACAGACTGAAGTAGTTTAAGTCTTTGGTTCTTTTAATTGTGATGATTTTGGCTCACATTTAACAAAAACCCACCAATTCACTATCTCAACAAATTAGAATATGGTGACATGCCAATCAGCTAATCAACTCAAAACACCTGTAAAGGTTTCCTGAACCTTCAAAATGGTTACACAATAGCCTATACAATCATGGGGAAGACTGCTGATCTGACAGTTGTCCAGAAGACAATCATTGACACCCTCCACAAAGAGGGTAAGTCACAGAAGGTCATTACTGAATGGTTGACTGTTCACAGAGTGCTGTATCAAAGCATATTAAGTGAAAAGTTGACTGGAAGGAAGAAATGGGGTAGGATAAGATGCACGTGCAACAGGGATGCTATCAAACAAAAGCTGATTCAAACACTTGGGAGAGCTTCACAAGGAGTGGATTGAAGCTGGAGTCAGTGATCAAGAGTCACCACGCTCAGACGTCTTCAGGAAAAGGGCTACCAAGCCACTTCTGAAACAGAAACAATGTCAGAAGCATCTTACCTGGGCTAAGGAGAAAAAAAACTGGACTGTTGCTCAGTGGTCCAAAGTCCTCTTTTCAGATAAAAGTAAATTTTGCATTTCATTTGGAAATCAAGGTCCTAGAGTCTGGAGGAAGACTGGAGAGGCACAGAATCCAAGCTGCTTGAAGCCCAGTGTGAAGTTTCCACAGTCAGTGATGAATTGGGCTGCCATTTCATCTGCTGGTGTTGGTCCATTGTGTTTTCTGAAGTCCACAGTCAACGCAGCCATCTACCAGGACATTTTAGAGCACTTCATGCTTCCTTCTGCTGACAAGCTTTATGGAGATGCTGATTTCATTTTCCAGGAGGATTTGGCACCTGCCCACACTGCCAAAAACACCAAAAGTTGGTTAAATGACCATGGTGTTGGTGTGCTTGACTGGCCAGCAAGCTCACCAGACCTGAACCTCATAGAGAATCTATGGGGTATTGTCAAGAGGAAGATGAGAGACACCAGACCCAACAATGCAGATGAGCTGAAGGCCACTGTCAAAGAAACCTGGGCTTCCATACCACCTCAGCAGTGCCACAAACTGATCACCTCCATGCCACGCCGAATTGAGGCAGTAATTAAAGCAAAAGGAGCCCCTATCAAGTATTGAGTACATATACAGTAAATGAACATACTTTCCAGAAGGCCAACAATTCACTAAAAATGTTTTTTTTATTGGTCTTATGAAGTATTCTAATTTGTTGAGATAGTGAATTGGTGGGTTTTTGTTAAATGTGAGCCAAAATCATCACAATTAAAAGAACCAAAGACTGAAACTACTTCAGTCTGTGTGCATTGAATTTATTTAATACACGAGTTTCACAATTTGAGTTGAATTACTGAAATAAATGAACTTTTCCACGACATTCTAATTCATTGAGATGCACCTGTATTTGTTCTTGGCTTAATCAAAAACTCGCTTCATTTTGAACAATTTCTCATAAAACAAGACTTTTTCAAGGACTGAGTTTACTGAGGAAGATATTAATTTTTTTTTTGCAGTGCGTGCAAAATTCAGTGCCATGATTCTATGAATTTAAGACTTTCTGCTCTGATTCAAGACCTTTTTAGGCCTTAAGTTGTGGAAAAGCGAATTAACTTTTTAAGACCAGCAGAAATCCCGTCATTTTAATTTAATACAAAATGATACACAGCCCTTTGAACCTTTATCTTCGTCCAATTAATTGCTTCTAATGAAAATAACTCTCAAACTGCATTTTTCCTCAAATATTCTGTTTCACTCAGAAATATGCCACATTACGGAAGTTGCAAATGTGATTGTACATGGTTTGTTCTGTCTGGTTCAGAGGAGCAGATTAACTGTAAACTCAATTGATTAGTTCCCTCAACTTGCTGTACAGCATCAGCAAAACCACAATATTATCATTCAAAAACCCATTTACAAACAAAATGGCCTAAATCAGTTATAATATGTTCTCTAGTATTTACACCATGAATTAAACAGCTGCAGGCAACAAAATACCCTTCATCTAATTTATTCACAGCAGTTGCAACAAATCATTCTCAGCATATTCCCCATATTTTTCTGCGATACAACCATCTGTGCAAGACACCACATTATCAGTCAAGAAATCTGTCTGAAACATGACTTCAAGATAACACGATTCTTCTTGGCATAATTGATCGTGATGAGATGCTGCTTTCCTAACGACTGTCTCAGGAATAGCGCTGTTATTAATAACAATGATGCCACGCTGCAGAGCTATTAATCAATCACTGCTTCAGTGCGCAGATATTACTCAGTCCGCGCCGTAACGTTTGAGTGACGCTTCCCTTCAGCAGCTTCAGCTAATTGTGCTGGAATCTGTTCTGAAGTTTGAGATTTGCATCACATTATGCAAAAACAGGAGATAACGTGACAGGAGCATCAGTCAGCTGCTTATGGAGTCAACTTTTTCCCTCAGTGAATCACCTGAAGCAGCATACTGCTGCATTTCTAGTATAGTATAATGTATAATATAGTAGTACAGCACAGGGTCCAAAATTAGCATGCAGCAAGCACAAAATGCTAATCAAATTGGCTTTGGCTTGTAGAGTAAATAAAACAGAGTTACTTGCAAGTTGCCTGGTAAACTGCAATATTACATGGTTTAAATCTGTAAGAATAACAATCTGACTGTATCACTGATGTAAGAGACGTGTTGTTCAAATCAACTAAATCTACTAAATGTATTGTCAGAATCTTATCCAAAATGCCTGAAGTTATTACACATGAGGAATATTCCTCATATACCTTTAAAAATAAAAACATATATTTATTAGTAACATAGCACAACATTAAACATAATGTGACCTGTGCTGGCAAATGAGTCGGAATGAGCAAATTTTCAAAATGAGTTCTTTTATTTGCAAAAAAACAGCAAAACAACATAATGTAAAACAGTATAACAACACAAAACATAAGCACAATGTAACAAAACAACAAAACGTAACAAAACAACACAAAATGACATAAAACTTAACAAAATAACTTCACATAAAAACAACATAACTTTAAACATAACATGCTTTTATATCTGCAGAGTGTTGCATGGAAAAAAATAATCTAAATCCCTAAACTGCAAGATAAATGCATGAAATAAGTAAAACAAGCAAAATCATGCAAAATACAGTTTTTATGGCTGGCAAGAAATACTTAACTCGCCCACCACTGGCAGATGGCAAAAGATCATTTGAACCCTGACAGTAACAAAAAGGTAAAACGCAACAAACACGTGTTCAAATGCTCATCCTCAGCTGTGACAAGTCTTATAAGTCTCAAGTGTATTTTGTAGTGCAGCCTGTACTAGGGCCTTGTGCAATTAATTGAAATTCAGTTTCGATTTCGACCTCCAATGATTATGAAATTACAGTAATCGATATAAAATGATTATTGCGCCCTTTTCCAGAAGTGCTCTTCGTTCCTCCATAAAAGCCCAATTTCACGTGCAAATCAGTAAAATCATGTAACGAGACTTTTGCAAAATGGGACGTGCTTGATTTATTAAAGTTGATTAGATTTCTTCATGTTTGTAAAAGGTTGAAAGAGAACTTGCGCTGTTCCTTGGGAAGATTACTGTGTATGCGCTCAGAGACGCAGCAGAACATGGACATGTAAAGTCATCTTTTAGCGCCTAAATGGTCAAATACACGCAAAAATATGTCAAAATGAGGAGCTTGGTGATTATTTACGTGAACCCTCGTTGGTTATGTAATAAATGAATGTAAAGAGCAAAATACTTGTGTAACAGTAAATTGGATCCATGCGGCTCTTAAGTGACAGCGGGCTAATATTCCTGCTGCCGACTGTGTGCTTTATATTAATCAAACAAAAGGACAAATTCAAAATCACTCACTGCTCTTGACTAAAGGACTTTTGTAGCTTTAATAAGAAACAAAGAAAGTTTAATTCTTACAGTGAAGACTATGCTGTTTTATTTTACATTAGGTTATTCAATTTCTCTAGTAGGCTGTTAACTGAATACTTTAGACTTAAAAAAAAACTTAAAGCGCAGTTTGTTTCATTTTTATGTTTTTTTATTCTATCGTATTCCTTTGCTTTTTTATTACTGGCAGTTTAAAAGATTAGAGACTCTAGTATTCTGCTGTGGTATTGAGAATTGTGACATTTTGCTGGTCTCTAAAATGTAGATGTCATAGCAAGCTTATTTACAGAAAATATATATTTGATATATATCACTATCTTTAAATAAATCTTTCATTTAAAGTTTTGGTCATATGGCCAACTAATAATCGTTTTAAATGATCGTGATTACAATATTGCCCAAAATAATTGTGATTATGATTTTTGTCATAATCGAGCAGCCCTAGCTTGTACTAACAAATACACTGAGACATGAAGCACATGATTACTTTAAAGAGTAGCACGAGGCTAATAAACTGTTTACAGTGTTAGGAGTGTGAATAAACATGTCACACAGAAGCATTAATCCCACACACACACCTCTAGACTGACATATGGCAACTGTGTGACGAATGAATGCGCCAACATATCCTTGTGTATTCAGCTCTCTAGAGTGGCAGATAGTATTTTAGAAAGCAACATAAATGAGCTGTCTTTAACTTGTGTTTTAGCATTTGAGCACAAGTTAGTTCAAAGGTAAATATGCTTGATGAATCGTTCATAAACATAAACATGCAAACAAGTAGTTAACCCAAAAAATGAACATTTGCTGAAATTGTGCTCACCCTCAGGCCATCAGAGATGAGTTTGTTTCTCATCAGATTTGGAGAAATGTGGCATTGCATCACTGTCTCAGCAATGGATGCTCTGCAGTGAATGGGTGCCGTCAGAATGAGAGTCCAAACAGCTGATAAAAACATGACAATAATCCACAAGTAATCCACACCACTCCAGTCCATCAGTTAACATCTTGAGAAGACAAAAGCTGAAACAAATCCAGCATTAAAACATTTTATAACTTCAAACCATTGCTTCCGGCTAAATACGAGTCCATAATCCATAATAACACTTCCTCCAATAAAAAAGTCCATCTCCTGTTGTTGCTCACATCAAAATCAAGCCACATATTTGTTTAGAGCTGTTTTGGCTTGTAAATGCTGCTTGATCTGTGCAGATTTCTCTCCTGATTCAGACCAGAACACTTTTTCACTGGAGGAAGCGTTATTATGGACTCTTATTTTAGTTAAAAACATCTTAATGATGGATTTGTTTCAGCGTTGTCTTCTCAAGATGTTAACTGATGGACTGGAGTGGTGTGGATTGTGGATTATTGTGATGTTTTAATCAGCTGTTTGGACTCTCATTCTGACGGCACCCATTCACTGCAGAGCATCCATTGCTGAGACAGTGATGCAATCCCACATTTCTCCAAATCTGATGAAGAAAAACTCATCTACATCTTGGATGGCCTGAGGGTGAGTACAATTTCATATTTGTTTTATACTGTCTTTATGGCTCTATAAGATTAAATGGTGTTTAGGAACTATACTAAAGAAACAAACCTGTTTATTCTGTAGGTGATCAGAATGATGAGTCAGAAATTAGTTTGATGTTTTATTTTAGACAAGCATGGACCCAAACAAGACAATAAAACCTGTAGTGTGTCGATGCCAGAACCATAACGCAGTCTTCAGTTAACCAATCACATCGCTGCTAACCTGATAAGGTTACCTGAGACCGACTACGCAGCCTAAAACTCTTGCTCTAAAAACACGCACACACAATCTCTGTCGCTGACGGACGGTTCCCAAGGTGTCTTTCTCTCAAATAAATAAACACAAAGCACACAATGTCTGTCTCTGTAGTGCTAACTCATCAGACAGCAGAGCCTCAGGGAGCAGACGAGACTTCAGCTGTCATTTCTCACCAGCTCTCACTCGTTTCCCACTCTCTCTCTCTCTTCCTAACAGAGATGAGCTGAGATTATGTGTGGAAAAGAGCAGGAATGTTTCCTCGCTGCTCTGGCAAAAAAAAAATCATTTTCAGAATAACAGCTCATAAATGCAGTATGTTTATTAACATACATTACTCTTGCAAAAACAATATTTCCTGCCATTTTTCATATACTGAATTGAGTTTATCATCTTGAATGATGGTGAGGTGATCTTCATACAGTGTTATTATCATGTTTTTGTTTTTCTATACAGTAATAATTAATTTTTACTAATTAGTTTAGTTTATTTTTTAAGTATTTTAGTACTTCAACTCAAACGAAATGAAAAATTAACTGAAATAAGTGTTTTCTGTGTATTTTGTTTCACGTCAACATTTATTTCAAGTAAGAAAAACTTTTTTTTTGAATGGTTTTAGTTTTAGTTAACGATAACCCTGATCAAAACCATATTCTATGGATTAAAATTAGAGATGCACTGACATTTAAATTCTGGTTGCAAATGACTATTGGATAATTATTTACATGTTATGGACAATAAACAGTTATTATTAAAATTTTTACCTTTTAAAAAACATTAAAAATTAAAATGGTTTATGCTACATCGGGCATCACATTATTATGTACATTTTGAAAGATGGACAAATCTGTTCTAATGAAAAAGCAACATTTAAAGTATTTTTGTCGCTATAAATTTAAGGTATTGTAGATGAATCATGAGTAGGCTAATCGAAAAATGAGAGTCCACTAAATATATTGAATAGGCTATTAATATTCATGATTGACAGATCAGTAAATTCACTTTACTTTCATAAATTTTTTTAAATGTAATCAAATTTAATCTATTTAATTAAGTAAAAAATATGTGGGTCGATGTTTTCAAATCGATATACTGTGCATCTCTAATTGAAGACTAAAATGAATAAC